>OMLP01029177.1:0-13057 GCA_900302685.1 Spondyliosoma cantharus | reverse complement strand
TAAAGCCTGAAAACTAATCACACACAACAGAAAATTGTAATTGCAGTACAGATCTTGAGTTTTCATGGTTGCTTAAATGGAAAAATCTGATTCAGTTTAATACTCTCTCCATTCAAACGGCCAAGAAAAGGTGGGATCTATCCCGCTCCGGATTCAGAACCAGATTAGATCTTATTGTTCTTCAGGATAGCACATGAACAACCACGGCAGATGAGACATTTCTTACTGGATCCACAAATTAAATCTACCACCAGACCTTTAGGATTTTTGTTTTCGCTCTACATGTAAACAGTTTATCAGTGCACATTCACTGTATAGGGTCTTCACTCCAAATATCAGGTGGTAAATTGAACACGGTGGATTTTAGGATGAAGTAACATCAACAGAAGAGAATAAAACTTGAAACTATGGGTGGGAAGTTGACTCAAACCAAACTCAGATTCATTATCTAATACGATCTGTGTATTTTGAGAGTAATTAAGAGGTGATTTGGGTACAGGTACATTCACTACGCTTAGCGTGGCCTTTTGCATCGAGGATGATGAGAATTCCTCAACGGCGTAAGAATCAGAATATCTAAGATTAATGTCTCAAACTCTATTTTTAAGATTTATTTTACAAGTTTATTAATTTGTCACAAACATGAATGCGCCATAATAATGCATTTTCTTTGACAGGTTAACTTAAAAACATTTTATTTGTAAAGAGAGGGAGTCAGAGACAAGTTCAATTGCATAGCAATTTAATCCATGTCCAATAAGGACTCTTTCCCTGTCACAGGGAGAGGCCCTGCGGTCACTCTCAATCAGCGCTTTAAATCGACCAAGACAATATCAATAAAACTATTGATAAACGCTCACTATCTCTAATAGTGACCATATTCAACAGGCATCGTAGGGTCTTAAAAGAAGCCAGTCCTACACACCATGACTAAATGTCCACTGTACCTCCCCAGTCTAAACCACCAAAATTACAGTAAATACAAGAAGGGCAGTTTACTCAACGATCAAATCCAAGGTTTGTTTTGTGTCAAGTCAAAGGCGTTCCAGGCTCATGTTGGGTAGGTGGTACAGAGAATCTTGTTGAAACGGAAAAAGAAAAGAAAACATGAGAAACATGCATGGGGTAGGCTTTCCTAATGCCACATACTGAGTGTGCACACAGACAGGCACAAACGCAGATCTCTAATGAGAGCCCTCCCAGCTTGTGCAGCGCGGCGCTTTTGATCGGGCCCATGGGGCGTTTTCGTCAAAAGCAGAGTGCTGCACGAGGAGCAAGGGCTTCATGCCGAGATGTAGCCTATACAGACACCAGTCTCCATTTTAGGAGAGGGTTTCTACTACACATCACAATCTCTATCCACAGTTTTGAAGTTCAGTCTCGGAATGTCAACAGCAGCACGTTTTGTCTCTCTCTCTGTCCTTTCGTGTCCCTCTGTCCGTCACTGCAGGTCTCTGTCTTCGAGGTACCTGTACTCGAAGGTGAACCCCTCCTTCTTCCTCTGGCCCCATTTCTCATAGTCAAAGTAAATGTAAGTGCCCTGGAGTAACGACAGAGAGGAAAGAACAATCATTCAAAAGCTCAAACACACAGTAACCCCACAGTAACCCCACAGTAGCCTCTACAGAGGAAATTTTAAATTTGAGCACCTGTTCAAACTCGTCCGTGATAGTCTTGGGCTCCTCGTGCCTCTGGAACCACATCATGTACTTGGTGTGAAACCTCCATGACTGCTTCTTCAGAGCCTTGGCAGACAGATACTGAGCCTTGGTGCCCTGAGAGAGGCAGAACAGATGCACCATTAAGCTTACAAGAAAGACTTTCAAACATCCCTGGGAGATGAACATGGAGTGGCTGAGTGTGTGCATGGTTTTACCTCCAGGTAGTAGAAGATGAAAAAGAGTGTTTCTGTGGACAGTCTCTGGTAGAACTCTATGGAGTCAGAGTGGTGCGGCGGTATCTGATGATGGAAGGGCAAGGTGGGACACGGGTTCCTCATCAGGTATTGCCTTCAGGACAGAAGCACAAACAATTAGAAATCCATAGCAAAAGCTCAGGGAGACAATGTATCTAATAAGGGGTTCAATCACAACGAAAACCAGCAGTCCACCCACAGCAACTAGATCTATGAATGCAACCACATCATGGTTAATACTGACCAAAGTTATTGTTTGGGTGTTTACAGTCAAAGTTACATCCACTTAAAGTGCATGTGTTTGCCACTGACAGGCTGAGGTTGTAATTCTAACTGTCTGACAACATAATGAAATTATTCCTGAGGAGGAGTCTCACTCTGGAAACTTGCGAAGAAGAGAATTGTTGCAGCAAGACAACAGCGGAAACCTTTAGCCAGAGTTGGAGAGACGAGCTTACCTTTAGGCACTGCCTACAAGAATTTGTTTTTTGAAATCTAGTTGAGGCAACAATGCACTTTGTGAGATTTCAGAGAAGGACTTTTTGGTTAAAAAAAAAAAAAGGATCATAATAATAATAAAAAAAAAGTTCTTGTTTGGTAGAAATCATTTCCAAAATGTTATCAGATAGATGGAACAACAACCTCAGCCTGTCAGTGGCACTTTTTTTTGGACACAACTTTGATGAGTGGAGTTTCCCCAGCCATGTTGCGGCTGCTGAGGTGATCTGCAAGACCGATTCCAAAGTCTTTGGTAAGTAAGAATCATTTACACACCAAAACCTGGAACTGGTGTAAGTCCAGGTTTAAAAATACCAGAATGGTAGGTTGGCAATATTCAAAATTTTTGTTAGTCTTTGGCTCTCAGCCCAAATGTATTATATCTTACTGACGACTTTACAAATTAGTCACCTAAGTATGCTTTAAAACCATAAGAAGATAAATAATCTCCTAAATCAGATGGATGGTAGTTTTTAGGAAATATTACTCAAAGAGGACAACAATGGAGCTCTGTGGCAGAGATTATCAGATGTATCAATCTTGAGTTACAAACATGTCACTTGTTAAAAGGATCAATTAATTGGTGGTCTTTTTATGTGATTTTCTGGGGGAATAATAATATAACATATATTACCAGATGTGCAGATTATGTAATAGGCTTTCTTTTGTCCAGGAGACATAAAGATACACAGTAAAAATAAAATTAAGAAAGATATTTAGTATTTTTAATTTGAATTATGAATGTAATTTTTTTTTATTTTGTTATTACTGTAAAGCAGATTTAAAGCCAAGCACTGTGTTTTTCCATTTCACAATTCATTAATAAAACATGGAGGATGCATCATCACTGGGTTATGAAAAGACGTGGCGTCCTCACCTGATCCTCTCAGAGTCAGAGGGGTGTGGCATGTGTGTCCACGCGGACTCCTGCATGGCCTGCTGGTAGAGCTGGTCTTTGGGGAGAGGGGTGGGGCCAAGTGGACAGACCCCGAGCGAGGGCGGGATGCTGACCTCCGACACGGACGGCTGAGGGGCGGCGGGTGTGCCAGGCGCTGCAGATGAACCCGAGAAGATATCTACAGAGAAACAAAACCACAAAAAAAAGAAAAAGTGTTGAGTTAGTGACAGGAATAGTGTACAGACTCTCTACAGTGTTTGTACAACTAGCGTTTGTAAAATGCTTAATTTTGACTGATATATTTTATCAGGTTGCGAACACACTAACAAATACTAACCCTCACTGAAAAATCCTGTCATCATATTTGTTGTCTCCTTGTGTCGTAATTAGCAAGGATTAAATAGTCACAATCAAAACATACAATCAAAGTTAATAGGAACAATTTCAGATGTGTTGATAAAGGCTTCCAGAGTCTTGATATCCTTGTTGTAGGTACCTTGAAAGTGTTTGTTACATGCTTTGTCTCAGTGTATAGCTGCAACTAACAATTATTTGAATTATAAACTCCACATTTGATATTTTGATTGATTTGGTTAATCAATCACTGTATGAAAAGTAAAAGAAAAACAACAATGATTACAAGTCAGCAAAAGGAAAGGGGATTAAATAGTAATAGTTAAAGTTAGTAACAGCATTAGGGGTAGATCAATTATCATATTTCCAGACGCCAAAATTTACAATAAATGTAAAAATACAGTACTTTAGCTTTGATGCAGCATCCTTTCTGTTGGTGGTCACAAGTAATAGCCAATCAGCACTGAATAATCTGAATTTGCAAAGTAACTAGTAACTACAGTTAAATAAAAGGAGTGGAGTGAAAGTAGCAGAAAATGGAAATACTGAGGCAAAGTAATGCACAATTGTACAGTACTTAGTAGTAGTTGGTTACATTCCATCACTGGTTATTCTCAAATTTGAAAGATTTTTATTTTTCCTGTAAATGTATACTGGTTGCAATTCTCAATCTCCTGGATTATTAATAATCGGTACCGGCCCTAAAAAAAACATATCGGTTGACCCCTAGTCAACATCATCTACTAAAGAAGCTCTTAATAAAAAAACATCACTTATTACTATTGTTATAACACCTGCCGTTCACTTCATAATCACATACATGTGACAGCAGTGTAAAAACAGTGTAAAATGACGAGCTGCTTATTTTTCAGTAAATTAGTGTAGAAAAAATGTCTGACCGTTCCGACCTCGGTCTGTCAGGTGCAGGTTGGGAATCTCTCCATCCAGGCCTGATCCCAGCGCTGCTCTCTCAGCCATCGCCTTGAGAGAACTGAGAGGCTCAGGAGCCTGAGGTGGAAAGAAGACGGGAGACAACATGAGAACAGGGTGGCTGACTCAGTAGTATTAAGTTGAGGAGTGAGGAGAACCTCATTATCATGTTATGGTCATTAAAGGGCGGCACATTAGGAAGAAAATAGCAGTGCAGAAAATTAATTATGAAAACGACTACTATTACAGATGCTACACTGAGAAAAACAACCTTCTTCCTCCTGCCTAAAATTAAATACATGCAGCCAGCAACATTTAGTCAACATGACCTGTATTGTACTGAGCACTGTAAGAGACAGAATTCAGTTTTCTGGCACAGCTGACATATTTTAAAACATTGGCCCAGAGCAGGCCCAGAGCAGAGCCTCATGTACCAAACAAAAATACTTAAAGAAACTACCAATGTCAGCATGGTCATTTGGTAATTTGAAAATAATCCACACTAGGGTTGCAAAGTGTTGGTAAATATCCAGAACATTTCCAAAGATGAATCAGCTCACCTATTTTAAATTCAGCTGAACTACACTGTTGATTTTTTTTGTTTCTATTTGAAGGGTTTTCAATTATTTCAGTTTTTGATTTGGTCAAAGGTTTGTTTCTATCTCCACATGACATGGCAAATACAGTCTGAGCAAATAATCCCTATATTTCCATTTTTTTGTTATTAATCCAGATTTCGGGTCAATAGTATCCACTTTAAGTATTCCCGAAGTAGCAAATTGTGACTACTCAATTAGACCCTCTATCACAGTCAATGTGCCCCTCTGTCAAAACTCTGCTTGGAGCCTCACCTTGAGGCTCTCCGAGGCCTGTGTGTAGGAGTGAGGCCCATTGAGGAGACTCCCTCCTCCAGGTGTGCTGTCTGAGAACGAGGGGGACGGAGAGCTGGGAGGCAGCGTGATGGAGCTGATTAAACTGGGACCATTGTCCATCCTGCTCAGAGAGAGGGAGAGAGAAAAGAGTTAAAAATACCACATAAAGAATGAGAACAAGTGTGCAGAGTTTGCAGATCAAGCAATCAAAGAAAGATAACTCACGGCTGACTGGTTGAAGAACTGAGAGATGAGGGTTGGCTGCTTTGTGACTGGCTTGGTGTGCTTAGAGCTGATTCTGTGGAGCTCTCTGCCACTACAGCACTGTAACCTGCGGGGAGATGAGGTATAAGTTAAAAAAAAAACATTAGAAAGAGAGCACAATGTTGACTTAAACGAATAAAGAGTCACACAATGCATGACAAGTTAACATACTTGTGCTTCCATTTTGCTTCAGTCCACTAGGTGGTCTAGCAGGAGCAGCATTAACCCCTACTCCTCCAACCACACCGACATTTCCTCCATTGCCTCCCATCATGCCAACTACTCCAGGGGTAGTGCTGACAGAACTCGGGGGCACCTGAGAGGCACCAGGGGCTACATTTTGCCCGGGAACCAGACCCAGAATACTCCCACTCAAGGAGCTGTGGGCCGGGCTGGAACCTAGCAGACCGAGCCCTGTTCCCGCCCCATTGGTGGTGACTCCACTGGAGCCAGAGGTGGGGATGGAAGTGCTGCTCTCCACAGAAATGCTGGACTGGGTGGTGCTGCTCAGACCTAAGCCTCCTGATGCTGCTGCCTGAGCGTAGGGGGCAGGTGTGGAGCCCGAAATGAGCCCTGCCATTGCGTTTAAAGGAGTGGGGTGGCCGCCAAGGCCTAAACCAGCCATTTGGTTGGTGCTGCTGGTCCCCGTCATGCCAACTTTGCTTAATCCCAGCCCCAGGCTGAGTCCCAAACTGGATGTCGGGGTGGGCCCAGATGTGGGCTGAGACTGAGAGATGGGAGCAGATGAAATAGGTGTGGTGGGCGTGGGTAGAGAGGGGGTAGTTGAGGCTGGGAGAAGAGGGTTGCTGGGCGGGCTTGGCGTGTTGTTTGAGGGGACCGAAGGTTTTGTCTGAGGTGGCTGCTGCTGTTGCTGCTGTGGCTGGTTTGGTGGTGGTTGTTGTTGTGCAGGTTGATGCTGATGTTGCTGCACAGCGCTGCTGAAGCTCCCTATAAGACTGCTGCATGTGGGGACTGCAGAAATGCCTCCGACTACACTCGCCATGGAAACAAGTGAGGAGGACGAGGAGGACCCAGAGGTGGTGGAGGAAGAGAAGGAAGATAGCAAGGATGGCGTGCCGTTCTTCACAGGTGACTGAAAATCAAAAAGCACCAGAAAAAAGATATTTCAGACAAAACTGTCCTGAGGGCAGCCACAGCTGTACAAAGTCTATGAGGAGCTAAGTTAACTGTGAGCTATTGAGGCCCAGATATGCAGGAGAGTGTACAAACTAAATCAGAAATCTCAAACCATGGTCCCATAGAGAAAGCGTGTTCCTTAAACCCAGCCACCGTAATTCTCCAGGACCATGGATGAAGAGTGCTGTACTAAACTGTTCAGCTACTGGCACAGCACAGATGAGAGCCTCTCACCTGACTAACTTCACTGTCTGTCGATCGTCCTCTTTTCTTATCGTCCTCTGAGTTCTCCTATAGGAGGAGATACCTTGATATGACAATCCACTTTTGAAATGTTGATTCAGCAGATTATAACACAAAGGGTCTTGTAGAAGGTTAAACTCAATGCAAAATTATGTCGGAAACATTCAATTAAAACCCTGACCCAAGATTTAAGAAACTGAGCCAAGAACTTACAGCAGTGCAAGTGGCCGGGGATGGAGGGATGGGTGAAGAGGAGGTTGTGGAAGTGGGAGTGCTGCTGGAGTGGAGATACATCTCATCTTCCACGTTGCCCTGACCTGACGGGGAAGTTGCAACTAATGCTGCAGCTGCAAGAGCAAGAAAGAACAGAGACAAGTGATTTTCTTAGTAAAGCCCAGGATGTTGACCACCTAAATGAATCAAAACATCATCGTAACACTGCACAACTCACGGATGTCTTCCAGGTCTAAGTCATCATACAGGAATTCATTCTCCTCAAAGTCTGGGTCTTGGGAGGAGTCGATGTAGTATTCAACATCATCTTTGATCTTCTGTATCGAATCAACTGCTATCGAGTCGTTGTCCAGCATTCGTAAAATAGTCTCCAACATGCGAATGTGGAATCTATGCCTTTCAATCAACCGCTTGAGCTCTTCAATACGATCCTGTTTCTACACGAAAGGGAGAGACCACAGGCATGAGTTTTACGGCAAAAATTGGTTGTGTAAAAAATAAACATCCTCACAAAAATGAGAAGGGACTTGCCTCTTTGTCGCCTTTCTTTTTTCTCGTCTGAACTGAAAGAGATTCCACCTCACTTTCAAACTGATCCACCTGCATATTTAGAGTGTCTATCGTATTCTGCAAGTAAAGAGGGGGAAAAGGATGTTAATGGATTTGATTAAAAATTCCTAAAAACAGTTTTTTTTGATCAGACTGTTTTGTTTATTAATAGATAGTTAATTAAAATCATAGTAAAGTTCTTGATAAATAGAGTTTAGGAATCGCCTCTTCTTGATTGTTTACACGTTTTCTTCCCTCTACAGCACAGGGTGGAAAAGCTCATCAAGAAACATTCAGGCAACAAAGACGTACAACAGGTATCGATAATAGAGGATGTATTACTGTTAGCCACTGTCCCGTTTCCTCCTTTTCCCTCTGAGCTGGATCCACTTTCTGAGCGAGCCCCAAGCCTTCTTTGGAGTAGGCTTTTGTTTTTGTTTCCCGTTCTACAACCTTGAACCGCTCCATTTGCTGAGGAAAGAAAGATCGCAAGTGATTTTTGACTGCTTGGATGAGCTCAGGATACATTACACTAGCAATATTGACCTAAATTAACAAGTGAGGGAGAATCATACCGTCTCTATAAGTTTGCGGTTCTCGACTAGCTGCCTTTTGTCTTTGATCTCGTTTGAGGCCACCCATGTTTTTATCTGATCTCTCAATCGCTGGGAAGACAGATGGTGTCAATTATAAATCACATTATCATTTTCAAAAAGACACTGTTAATTAAGAGTGAAGACAAAGGACAATGTGTTTCTTAACCTGTCTTACCTGTAGTTTTTTAATCTCTTTCTTGAGGTCAGCCTCATATTTTTCCTTCTGGTTTGCATTGGCTGCATTGTGGAGCTACAATATAGACAAATAAATTAGACACTTTTTGATGCATCAATTTAGTGATGGACTATCAAGACAAATGCAGGATTGCCAACATCTCTCACCTTTTGCCAAATGTCTTCAAACTGTTCTACACCTTCTGCTACTTTTTTCAAACATCTATCGATTTCCCCTGTGGACATGAAAGATGTAATCCAAAATCACTGCATATAAATACCTACTTAAGTTCTGGATCTATGTGCAAGATGCCAAGCAGGTCAGTGTGATGGATCCTGTGCCACATTAGTTTCATCAACAACCTTACCTTGAAGTTTTCTCTTGTCAGCCATGGCTCTGACTACGACAATGTCCACATTCCGTCTGCCACAAAGTTAGCTATGCACAGAAAACCAAACGTGTGTCAATACATCGTTCGAACAATACACAAATTTGTCCAACAGAGCCATCAGCACATCGGTTCCCTGAGAGTGGAACTGACGTTACCCCAACTAGCTGGCCAGTAAACGTTAGCTGCACAAATAACATTATCTACTCACAATTTAAAGGCGCTTCCAACATTAACTTATGTGCACCCGTTTGTCTATCGTTATGTTTTCGTGAACGTAGCCGATCATGCTATCACCAATATGACTGACATGGTTGTCAGCTAAAATTAGCCACCTAGCCTGCTAACGTTACTGAGCTAACGTTAACACTAGCCAGTCTCTTAGCTCGTCCACCTCGCTCGGTTACTAACTGGCCCGCTTCACAACAAGTACCACGGAGCATATAGATGGTTATATGTCATATTCATGCATCATTATTTTGGGGTCCAGTTTAGCTTTCATATGGTGGTTTAGCGTTGTGAAAGGCACAATATATCAGAATCCGTTCTTATCGTTAACCTGCAAGCTAATATAGCTAACATTCTGGCTAGCTAATGCATAAAATGCTAGCTAGCAGCTTAGCTAGCCTGCTAGCCAAATTTAGGAAAAAGGGAAACTGGGTCAACCCGAGCATCTAGATTTATACTTGTTTACGACATTTACCTAGGGTATGGGCTTTCGTTTGTCTTTTATCAAATACAGCCAATACTAATTCCAGAAAGTCTTCTTTACTTCCAAATTGTGTTTTCTTTTCGACAAGCTCGCTCACTGTAATATAGCTGAAGATGGACGGTAGCTAAAATCCCACCTCCGCGTTTGGGCCCCGCCCTAAATCGAATCCACGACATCTGATTGGACAGAACTCATGCCTGTCACTGAGAGACATCCGCTGGATATACACAAAACCACAAGCGCATCCCCATTATTTTTCTACGGGAACATTTCTTCTCACTTTATCTTCATTGTCCGTTGAGGTAGATAATCTTACAGATTTTTAATTTAGATAAATATAGATTTCCACAATCACTCATGGTAGCAAGAAGCTTCAAATTGATCTCCATGACAACTGAGGAAACTCCATCCTCTGTGGAAGATTGACATGATTAATGACTTTGAAGTGGGATGTTTTGTTGTAGGTGACGACACACTTCTTTTTTTTATTTCTGCCTGTCACAATATCAACTATGGTTTAAAAACAAAAGAAAACACACATATCCAACTGAGTTTGCTTCAGTTCAGTTTAAATTGTTGAAGCAGATGTGAAAACATGGGTTTTTAAATTCAGAATAAAAAACATCATAAATAGCAGTCTGCTTGCTGATATAAAATCATGAAATCATTGAATCCGGGAATGTGTTGTACAGCATGCACAGTTTGCCACAATATGGCGTTGTCATAAACTCTGAGTACAAAATATGAATCTATACAAAACAAATGTACCAGATAATTAACATTACATTACACCTTACGTTAATTCAATTTGTTCTCAATGTTCAAGTAAAACTACAGACAGTGCAAAACCTGGCTAAGAGATCTACTGAACGGTAAAAGACATGGTGTGCTACTTCATCATCATCATCATCATCATCATCATATCCAGGGTAGTGCAACGATCAGTGAGACAGTGAGGTTGGGCTGGGCATTTCTCCAAAATGTGTCTCTGTCAGCACTGAAATATCTGGTTCAGTCTGCAAAAAGAAACACAAGTGAACAGGAAATCAGTTACTTCACACTGTCACAGCTCTGACTGCTGACATTAAGGGGACCCATCTGCATATTCAACTTCACACGACACAGAGAGTAAGACATTTGTATTTTTGAAAGGACAGCAGCACTCCAACAGAGTTCTTCATCTACCTGTTGGTCTTTATCCTTTTCTTGTCGTGGAATTCGGTGCCTCCTCTTCTTCGGTCCAGCAGTGTGATGCAAAGCTGCAGACGAAGTGGAACCAGACACACCATTGAGCTGCTCATCCTCCACCGCTGCAGCAGGATCTAAATGGACTCCAGACTCCTCCTGAAAGAAGACAACGTTAAATGTAAAAGGCATTAAAGAAGCTTTATTAGTACGTAGTATTTATTATGATACATCACACAAATAAGCAGACAGGCTATACTTGAATACAATAAAAACTAAAGTGAGTCCTGCATTGTTATCAATTTTGTTGTCAATATCTAGATTAAAACCTTAATTATATTAATTCATATTGTGCTCATATTCTGCCAAAATATTTGCCACGGAGCTCCATAACAGCTTAATCGAACCAATGTCAAACTGCGTTAGCAAAACAATTTAATTTTAATCGAACCTGAATTAAGTGATTTGGTGAAATTAACCTATTCTCAACGGGTCCTTTAGGTTACTTGTGCATCAAGTGGGGATTGAAAGAAGTTCAAAGTTACTTTTGCTTAATTTTGGTCTGACATACTGAGCCTGTACACAGGTACAGATATGTTTTACAGCCTTTATGCTGGACATATTTTTCTCCATCCTACTACTAATAATGTGGCATGAAAAACTAAATACTTGCTGGTTTTCTAGCTCTTTCAGAAAGAAAAACAAAAAAACAAAACTGATACCATCCTTTCAATCCTAACCTGTCTACCTAATTCTCACCTCTAGAAGTATAGTGAGCTGGGCATTTCTGTAGTCATCTCCATGAGCGTCTAAAGTCTTCATGAGAAATCTGTAACATAAACATAATCTTGAGATGGTCTATTAAGTGGGAAATGTGTCAGAAAAGTAAAAAAAAAAATGGAGACACTGTACCGTCTCTCCTTTTTCAGGCGCCTTGTTATTCTTTGTACTTGGTGAAGGCGACCAAGAATCTTCTGATTCACCTGAAAAAGACACATTACAGGGTGAGAAGGAACTGATTACAGATGTAGTTGGTGGTACTAGTCTGATATTTGATTTCTGAATTGACATGTTTAGGAAAAAGTGTTCTATACATACTTAATAAAACACAGAAATAGAATAATCAGGAAAATTCATAGTCTTTATTAAAAAAAACATCATATATGCCTCCCTGTCTGTTCTGTACCTGCCTTGGCAGTACAACAATATCAGCTGATCTGGAAGAAAATATCTTAGAAATGAAAACATGTACAAGTACAAGTATTGCACCAAGAAACTAAATTCAAATATAACCCATATTCATATTTCACAAGACACACAGACAGGAAGTGTGTGCAAGATAACACACATATACACATGCACGTGCAAGCTTGCACACACCTGTTCAATTTCTTTACATCTCCTGCTCAGAACCAGATATTTCCTCTTATCGAGCGCTCTTCTCTCTTCATCCTCCTGTGCTGTGCTCTCCAGCAGCTCATTTCCTCCCGGACCCAGCTCCACCTGGAGAAAACAACGGCCGTTTCTGTCTTGTGTTTGGCTGTCTGTGTGTCTTTGGTAGTGTGTTTCAAATGGAACAGTGGAAACTATTTGCTTAATGTAATTTCATGGCAATATTACGGAACTAAAAAAAAACAACAACTTTACTGTGTGTTAATGGTGTCTTTATGTACCTACTTTGATATGACATACCTCTCCATATTATTAATGCATACAATAGCGGTCAACTCTAGCAGATCCTTTCTCCAACCATTAAAGTACATCAAAGAGTTTGTTATTATCTATAAATACAGATTTTGACCAAATTTTGGCAAAGAGATTGGATTTATGCCGTTTTTAAGTTAATTGCTGGATCAATGGTGTGACTGTCGCCGCTTTCTTAAAACGACAGTGTTAAGAGTTGGTGTTAAAACTGGTGTAATGGTGTAGACAATTCTTCTCATGACCTTGTAGCAAAGAGAGGACTTAGGACGTGTTCCCACTTTTATTGGCATCACCATTACTATTACCATAACTGCGATCATTAACATTACCTCTCCTGGCCCCAGCTCCACACCACCAGGCTCCAGCTCAGCCTCCAGGATGTGTCCTCCAAACAGAGGAGGCA
>OMLP01029175.1:14186-30991 GCA_900302685.1 Spondyliosoma cantharus | reverse complement strand
CATAATTGCATGCTTAAACGCCTGAGAAACGGACGTCCAGTTCTGCTGAGTTGGTGGTTTTTGTGTGGCCTCATTGTTGGGACGTGCAGTCATGCAGCTCTTTGAGTCCCTGTCGGTGTTCATGTTGGGTTAGGGGTGGCTCAGAGGAGTGGGAGAGGGGGGGAAATATTGTCTAGCAGCCAGATATTTCATTCCAAGACCAAGCGCTGTGTGCCGGTCCAGCGTGTCTGGCAGGAGGATGACGGCTGTGATCAGAATGGAGTAAAGCGGAGACAGGAATCGGAGGCTTTCCCCGCTCTCTGCCGCGTTTCTGTCCCGCGGTGTCGGCCATTTAATCAGCTGTTTCAAGGGGGCCAGTTGAGCCTTCGATAGCAAGACATAAACCACAAAAACACAAGGATGCACACACTGTATACACATGCACAGACGCCACAGTCAGTTATACTTTCTGGTTGATGTAGTTAGTGTGGCCGAAGTGGACGAACAAAAGGCTCCTCTACGGGGTTGCAGTGTAATGAGGGGGTTGTTTGATCGTAAATATGTTGCTCTACAGAGTTTTCCATCTCACTGCAGGACAAAAGGGACAAGCCATCAAATTCGGGTCATCAGAGGCTTGTACGTTGTAAATCAACTCACTGAACAGAATCAGTCGTGTCATTGCGGACGTCTGTGGCCCCAAAGCGGTCAGCAGAGGTAATGGGATTCCCCAAGAACAGGTGACGGAAACGATGAACGAACAAAGCCCTTTCAAATTTCAGATATTTCATTTGTACATGTCAGAACCGAACTGTGACGTGGCTCCAGTAGGTCAGACGTAGAGAAAAGGAAAGAGACGGTGATGATAGCTCGAGGTGTAAGGGAGAAAAACTGGAGAATTTTCAAAGCTGATTGGAAGAGATTAAAGGTTTGTACAACCTCATTAAAAAGCATTGCATTACTTTTATTGTCTCCTGCCTTGCTGGATAGACACTAAATAGTGACGCGCCCCTACGTTTAGAATCCATGGAATTGTTGATGACGATAAACATGTCAAAGACAAGATGACTGCTGCATCTGAAAAGCAATAAATCTCAACTTACGTCTCTTATTTGCCTTTTAGACACTTTGGTCTCCTACCTGCATTGATGCATTCTCTGGAAATGTCACCTTGTCAACAAGTGCAAGGACACAAACTATTCTATTAACTCAAATGATTATTAAATTGTTACAAAAAAAATGAGGAAATCATTTCTTAAAGGGGAATTCTAGTATTTTTAAACCCGGGCCCGACATCTACATGATTTGTGTGTGTGTGTAAATCATTCAGCCTTCCCAAAAGTTTTGGAATCGGTCCAGTAGATCTCCTCAGCTGGCAGCTGCGATACGGCTGCATCGTAATCCTTAGGGGGGAAACTCTGACCATCATAGTCACATCCACTCAAACTGCTTGTTTTTGCAACTCACAGTGAGTCACTGACAGCATAATGTAAATTATTCTAGAACCTATTATTCCTAATTTTCAAATACAGTAAGAATTAAAAAAAAAAAAAAAAAAAACCTTCCCACAAGACGAATAAACAAAATAAGTAAATACAGAAATAAATACATAAAAGGCCATTCTGTTCAACAGGGGAGATATTATATGGTCAGCGCGATATGACAATATATGTCGTTTTAGAATTGATTATATCCTGATATGGCATGGGTGTTGTCTTTTCCATTTTTTAAAGGCTGCATTACAGTAGAGCAATGCTATTTTGTGAACATAGCAGACTGCTGCACTTGTTTTTAATACTTGCCCTTTTTCCTGCTTAGTCATTATATCCACATATCCTATGACTTATTTATCAAAAAATTACAGATAGTCATCCCTACAACATTGTCATAATATCGATATCGAGGTTTTGGGTAAAAAATGATTGTGATATATTCCATTTTGATGCCCAGTTATGAAGTCCCTTTGAGATTTCAAAATATCAAGATAAAGGCCCCTACAGTATATTGTGTATTGCCTGAAAATATCCCCAAATTTTTTTAATGCCAAATTGCCCAGCCCTATGAAGTAACTGGTTGAAAAAAAATGTCATGCAATAAGTTACATTGATGTAAAAGCAAAAAAAAGAATCTGTTATTTCCTGTGTAACTCACTTCTGAATCACCACATTTAATCAGTAAAATGGAAAAACTACCATAGTCAAGTTAAGTGGCAAGAGATGAGACGAGGGCAGCATATCCAAAACTTCATAACCCTTCTGAGTAAAAACCTTGTGTGATATGTTGATTTTAGAAATGCTACGTCATATTTATCCATTAGTTTCTTGAAGCGAAGACACACTCACAGCGTCGCTGAAATATTAAGACACTAATGAAGTGGATGGGAAAGGAAAGCAAGAAAAGAGAGGGAGAAAAAAAACATGAATTATCAACCTAATTTTCCATCTCTGCAATCAATGCGTATGAAGTTGAAACTGTCATTTTTGGCATAGCCGTAATTGCTTTTGGCCCGTGGAGGACCCTCTGACTCATGAGGCGGTGGAGCACAGACCGAGGGTTTTCCGAAGCTCCTGGTAGCAGGACAAGACCTCCATTCAGGTCTTCCTCTCCAACTACTGATTACGACCAACAACAGAAGTTTAGCAACGACTGGTCCAACGCTACGTTTTATTCTAAATCAGACCTTGATTCAGCCTAATTAATCTGGCTGAGATGAAAGCGATGGCTGCAGGAAACACCTTGTCCGGAGAAATACGTTTTAAATTTGCTTAAATCAACCCAGGTGGGTCACAGGAACGCCAGTGGGGAAATTTCATGGTGGATGCAAGAGAATGCACCCTCCTGACCTGATTAGAAGAAATTATGAAACAGTTCCCTTTCTGTCTTTAGAGATTATATATAAATGTGGGGAAGTTGACCTTACTTCAAGAAGCACCTCAAAAAACCACACAGCTGACGTAGCTGTGTTATATACACCACCATTACTCAACAGCAGTGGTAGAAAGTAACTAAGTGCATTTACTCTAGTCCTGTGGTTAATTAGAACTTTAAAATATTTGGAATTTACTTGGGTTTATTATCATTATATTTTTTTTCTTTTTTTTCTTTTACCATAATCCACCACATTTAAGACACTTTTGCACACCTGTGGATCGACAATATGCAACAAAATTCATAACATTTCAGTACACAGACCTTTTATTAACTTTATCTTAACTTCATTTAAATAATAATGATAAGCGGATGAAATTCTGTATCCCACAATGCTGCTTTTTTATTTTTTTCTGATTGCAAGTGAATGGCACAGTGTGCGCAAATTTTCATTTGTCTGAAAACAAATCCACAAATAAAATGTGATGCATTTTTATCGATTATATTTCCCAACAGGAAACAGATGAGAATGAGAATCAGAACATTAAAATGATGTGTACACATTTATGCATCGTTACTAATCCAAAATTATTATAATGCCGTGTATCGTACTGTGATCCTGCATTATGAGTTATTTGTCTGTTGATACTTTGAAAGACCATTGTGTAACATTTAGGGTGACTTCATAGGATGTAATAGAATAAATTGAATAGAATTCAAATCCTCTTCAATGGAGTCTGCAATGTTTCTATGGTAGCTCAGAATGGACACACCAAACACTGAGAGCGTTTGGCTTTTTGTTTTTAGCAGCTTTTGTAGGAGAGGGGGCATTGTTTTTGGTTGCAATCAGCAACCACACTGCAAGATACCACTTATTCCTACAGACTAGAGCTTTAGGTACATTAAGCTTGTAATACATCTGTGATTTACTTTGATGTTACTTCTTTTACTTGAGTAAAGGATCTGGTTACTTCCTCAAGAATGTCGTCAGATTTTTATCAAATTTCATTCATGTGTGAAAAGTCGCTCTTTGTGGCAAGGATTGAAGATGAAGACTCAAAACGTGAAACCTCTGTCTCCTCTGTCTATGGATTTTCACGTTTTGACCACAACAGGGAAAAAATGTCGACGGTTCTGGATAAATTTTGGTTTGAAGCAGTTTTTTTTTTAACAGTCATCAGGAGGAGAGAAGTCAGTATTGTGTCACCTCACAAGTCAAAAATGTTTAAAGTTGTCATGAAATGGAACATACCACGTTTTCTCCAAACTTAGTAAGGTGCAAAGCTACGTTCAAGTTTAAAAACAATTTCAGAAAATAAAAGCCAAAGCCCAACATGGTCCATGTGCCACAGTCACTCAACAAACAGCTACTCATCTGTGAAAATGACCGCTGAGGAGAACTTCTTAACTGCAGCCAATGATCTATTTATCCCAACTGTATCTGCTTGAGTGGTAATGTATTATTATAAATGAAGCCAGAGAAAGCCCTCGTGGTTCAGTGAGAGAACAAGTGTGTGTGAGATCTAGTGCAGTATGTAAACCGTTTGACATCAGTGTTTGGGCCTACTTTATGAGAACATCTGTGGCAGCTGCCCTATAAATTCCCAGTGTTGAGAAAACAGGAACAAAAAGTTCCATTTTTGTATGGCAGTGTACCATGTCGAGAAGCGGACCTAGTCGTGCCTCATCTGGAGCACCACGGCCAACGTTTAGGGAAAGTCTAATCGGGGATGGAGAACTGACACAGTGTGACTTTGTGTTTACAAGCCTGTTCTGCATAGCAACAGACAAAAGTGAGCTTATTGATGGCCATGATATCGAACCCAGAAGTCAAGCAAACAGGCCTGTTCACACTCCATTTACTGTAATTCTACAAATCACCAAGTCTCAGGTCTTTGGTGTGCATTCAATAAATATTTCTTTATTTTCACCTACTGTCAAAACGTGTGTGTGATGTGTCTGCTGATCAGTATTGGTTGACGTGATAATGCTGTTGTGTTTCCTCTCCATCCACAGTTTTACCGCAGCCTCATCGACAGACCTTTCTTCTTCTTCTTCTTTTTTTAAAAAAAAAGTTAGTCAAGGTTTGTGGTCAAATAGTGACCACGTATTTAAAACAGTCCTGTTATTAGATTGTTTGTAAAGTGATAAAATCATCTCAGCAGATGTTTTATAACTCGAGATCATGTCCTACCATTTAGGACCATGAAGGAAGAAGGCTTCAGATATTCACTGATATCTTAAACATTAGTAGCTCCATTATATATTCACTCATATAAGAATTTGTAAGATACATGTATGAAAAATAAAATTCATAAAATATAGAGCATAAATATAGAAACGTGCAAACAACTGCATTAGATTCCTGACTCTATCTATCTATCTATCTATCTATCTATCTATCTATCTATCTATCTATCTATCGTTTAACTTTCTAGAAATGTAATTTATAGATTCTGTACAGCACTTTCGTCAAAATGTCCCACAGTGAAATTTGCAACAACAAAAAAAACGTCGACCGAAACATGAAAACTGCAATTGTTCTAAAAAAACGAAAAAGTGTCTGATTTTTAGAGCAGACGTATACATTTTTTATATTTTATTTAAATCCGTGAAATCCTTCGAAAGTGCCGCACTCGTTGTTAAACTACATAAACATTCAGCCAGCAGCAGCAGAGGAGCTGCAGCTGCCCCTGCTCTGTGTCTCTGAGCCTTTTTCGCCTGATAAATGGACTCAGACGGAGGATTAAGTAACTCACTGGGAATGAAACGACTGACAGAAGCTTCATTTTCCGTTTCTATATGAGTCGCTCCTTCTTCCTTCTGCTGTAAAGCTAAGCTAAGCTAATCAAGCTAGCTAGCTAGCATGCTACAGTGACTTTTCCTCCACATGAAGAAGAGGAAGCTTTCAAGACACCCTGATGGCTTCAGCTGGAAAAGGTTTGAAGTCTTAGGCAGATAGTAAATGATAAGTCTAATGTGCTCTAAGTAAATATTGACATTTCTTAAAAAAAAATATATACTGTACGGTTAGCTAATAAAATGTGTATATTGTGTCATAGAAATATGGCGCACAGGTGACACCTGTCTGGCCCCTGACCCGAGAGATGGCACCCTGCGAGAAGCCACCATTCAGAGACCGACCACCTCTCATAATAATGACACTGTGCTGTTCGATGAAGAGGAGGAAGCTGTACCTGTCTCGAAACTAATGAGACCGGGCTCGAATCACTTCACCCAGGAGAAACCTGTGTTTCCCAGCAGCACCGCAGACCCCAGGCTGTGTGTCCCCTTAAAGCTGAGTGATGTTGATGGAGACAGTGTCCCCTACACCATCAACAGATACCTGAGGGATTACCAGAGAGAAGGGATCAGGTTCATTTACAACAACTGCATGCGGTCCAGAGGTTGTATCCTGGGTGACGACATGGGTCTGGGAAAAACTGTACAGGTACAAAGCACACTACCTGCAAAACTGTTTTCACAATTATTCCAAAAGTTCCATCTTTACACATTATCAGGTTCATGCTTTTATTTTGGGCATCCACTACAGAATCTTTACGTGCTGTAATGGTGAAATAACACGTTCCCATACTTTGCATCGCAGAACACATCTATTTACCCTTTGAATAATCTGTATTAGTCCCCGTTTCGTTAAGGCCACCGCTCTAGAGGCCCAGTCTGCTCTGATTGGTCAGTTCTCACAGGCCCGAGTAGGTGACTATAGCTGTGTCATCACAACTCATTTAAAGGCCTGATTTCTGAATCCTTCTCCGTGGATTTAGCTTTTTGATACCTTTGTTGTATTTACATAGCACCTAGACATACTTCATAATCAGAAAAGCCAGGGAATCTCAATTTTTACAATATGGAACCTTTAATATTTTCATATTTAAGCATTTTTCTTGACATAGCTGTTTCTCTCGCTATTGTTTTCAATACCTTATTGATTTTTTTTACATCTTTTATCGTAGGTCATAGGTTTCCTTGCTGCTGTGCTGCACAAAACAGGCACATGGGAGGACATTCAAAAAAACAGGCCTGACTTTCTGCAGAGTCAGCTGCCCTCCAAGCAAAGTAAACCCAAGAAAGTGAGTATTAAAATATGCATAACGGAACATTATTGTAAGGATAAATGAAAGCATTTGTTTTCAAAATACCAGTTGCATTCAGTCAAGTACTGCTGTAGTGTAAAGCTACAGACATCAGTAAGTATTGACTTTTCATCTGCATGTTTTAATGTTTCCATGATCTGGTTTAGGTGTTCCTGATTGTGGCCCCGCTGTCGGTGCTTTATAACTGGAAAGATGAACTGGACACATGGGGTCACTTCCAGTGTGTGGTGGTCCACGGGTTGAGGAAAGAGGAGGAGCTGGCCCGCATCAAGAAGGGACGCATTGAGATAGCTCTCACTACCTACGAGACTCTGCGCCTTTGTCTGGATCAGTTTAATAAGTAAGAACCATGCTCAACACACACAGACAACAAATAAGTGACAAATACGTTTTTGTACCTTCTTTTTTTGGTACTACATTTTACTAAAATACATCTTTGCTTTGCTTTAAAATACAGCATTGACTGGTCTGCTGTAGTTGTGGATGAAGCCCACAAGATAAAAAATCCAAACTCTCAGATCACTCAGGCCATGAAGGATCTGAAATGTAAGGTCAGAGAGCTTTGTTTTTGTGATGGTGTGCTGCTGGTGTATTTATGCTGGTGATAATCCTATGTTCTGCTGTATTGAAAACATGTTGAATGGTGCCACCATTGCTAATAAATGGTCATTTTAACTTTGCATTTTGGAGCATGCTTTTAATGCAAGCTTTGCACTTGTGTTTTCACCAGATCAGAATTGGCCTCACTGGCACCATCTTACAGAACAACCTTGAGGAGCTGTGGTGTGTCATGGACTGGTAGGTTAAGAGGCTTTTATATTACATGTGTCTTTTGCATATTTACAGTCACATGTAAATCATTTTGTTCTCTGTAGTGGAAGTGATGTGGTTGCAATTTGCATTTTTTTGGGAAAATGCCATATCATTTTTCTATTCTATTTAGGGCCATACCTGGTTGTCTTGGCAGCTTAGGACATTTCAAGA
This sequence comes from Spondyliosoma cantharus, assembly GCA_900302685.1. Lineage (NCBI taxonomy): Eukaryota > Metazoa > Chordata > Actinopteri > Spariformes > Sparidae > Spondyliosoma > Spondyliosoma cantharus. Next base: position 23,048 of record OMLP01029175.1, on the reverse strand, counting down.
GCAAGATTTCAGATCCGATTGAACAAGGGCAGAAGCACAGTGCAACCAAACGTTCCTTGGCTACAGGGAGAAAGACCATCAGAGCTCTTGTGAGGAAAATTTCCCATTGGTTCCTCAGGAGGAACAAAGCTCTCATCAAGGGACAGCTGCCTAAGAAGGATGACAGGGTAAGATCGGTGAAGTCAAACCAGACTTTATCATGTCGTTATTGTAATATTGGGATATAGGTGTATGACGTATTTAAGCCTCAAATCATTTCTGTGATGTGTTTTCTTCTAGGTAGTTTATTGCTCTCTGACAGATTTTCAGCAGACGGTGTATCAGACGGTGCTGGACACTGAAGACGTGACATTACTGTTGAGGTCTTCAGAGAAATGTGACTGTCAAAGCAGACGCACCCGCAGAGGCTGCTGCTATAAAGTAAGATAACCGCGTTTTACCATTGTTTGCTTTCGTACGCTGGCTTTTTTCTTTTCTCTTTCTTTTTTTTTTTTTTTCAGATTGAACTCTTAAGTTATGTAATTTCCTTTCATTGCAGACAAACTCAAAAGGGGTAGAAATAAAAAATCTGTACTTCAGCTACTTGGCCATATTGAGGAAGGTTGCCAACCATGTAGCACTGCTTCAGTCCACTGCAGGCACCAGCAAGAAGCAGGTAGAGACATGTTGCCCCTACAACTGGTTACAATACACTTCAGAGCTAGCTCCTGGACAGCTTTTCCAGACGTTCATACCACATCCTTGTTTGATTGCAACTCATTTGTGTCTTCCAGGAAAAGTATCTTTCTGCCATCTGTGCAAAGGTATTCCAAAAGTTCCCAGACTTTGTGCAGAGATGCAAAAATGAAGCGTTTGAGGCCTTGTCAGACCCGATGTACAGTGGAAAGATGAAGGTACAATTTGGGAACAAAGGCTCAGTCACCTGCTCATTATGGGCTGTTTAATTTTTGCTCAACGTATCTGTATTCCTTTTCAGGTTTTGCAGAAGCTGCTCAAATTTTATCTGCAAAGGAGAGATAAAGTGCTTCTTTTTTCTCTCTCAACCAAGGTGAGAGCCGTGTTTGTTTTTATATCAGATTTTTTTTCGGGCATCACAGAGTTTGCCCTCGCGATTGCAGAGATATTTGTTCTGTGATAGTTGGATGAGCAGCAGGGCAGTGATGTTATCTGTAAGGGATTTTTTAGATGATGTCAGGGATCGAGTATGCTTGTTGGTTTTAGAGATTTATGTACAGTCACATCCATTCAGCGTTTCATCACAGCAACAGCCTTAAACACACACTCTTAATTGCCACCGCTGTCAGAGCAGATGATTTGTTTACAGAGAAAATAATAGCAGGAGTCACGATTTTCTCACGACATAGATTAATATATAAGCCTTGGGTTTTTATAAGTGAGGGCGATTAGAGTTTTTAAGATAATTAGACTCTGTAGAGTCTAATGGCTGCTGTCACCTGAGACAGTATGATAACATTTCTGGCTGCTATGAGGTCATATTTTCATGGCCTATGTTTTGCTTTTATGGGAATCCATACAGTTTTGATTTCTGCTCAATATTACCCCTATGGAATATCTATAAATATACAAGCCAGGGGATATTCTGTTTATTTTTCATTACATTTGATTGTCGAGCGTTTACATTTTCAGAATCTGAATCAGGAATAATTTATTGACCCCCACGGGGGGAAACTGGGTACATTACAGTGGCTCCTTTTACAACAGAAATATCACACTGTGGAAAGATTATAAGAAGATGTAATCAGAGAAAAATAATAAGAAATTAGAGTAATAATAAAATGTATAAAGTACTAAAATATTAAAATAACTGTAAAAGACATGAAAACTATATGTGACAACTATAAATGTATATATAGAAATAGAAATGCCACTAGAAATATACACAGTGTAGATTATATTGAACAATATCACAACGGGTAATGATTGAAAACAGCATAAATGAATGATACAAACAACAGAAGAATATGTTTTTACTCTTCCCCATTGACAATGAGTGATGTAGAGATGCCATTTCTACACAGTTGGTTCCTTTGCTCTAAACCCCTCACAGTTGCTTGTCGTGTGTTTTGAACCCGTCAGCTGTTAGACGTGCTGGAGAGCTACTGCATGGCAGAGGGGCTGGACTACAGCAGGTTGGACGGAAACACCAAAGCCAAGGAAAGACTTCAGATCGTCAAAGAGTTCAACAGCTCCTCTCACACCAACCTCTGCCTGGTCTCCACCATGTAAGTCAAACACTAACAATCAAAAAGAAGAGTTTCCTTGTACTTCATATTTCACAAATTAAGCTTGACTAATATGGCAGACATGGGACATCTAATACTGTGTATGCTGCTGTTGATTTTATTTCAACATGTTTCTTTAAAATCTTATTTTGAACTGATAACTGACCTTTTGTTCCATCAGGGCGGGTGGTCTTGGTCTTAACTTTGTAGGGGCCAATGTTGTAGTGCTATTCGACCCCACATGGAACCCAGCCAATGACCTTCAGGCTATTGACAGGTAAGTTATGTGCCATATCTTGACAGACTTCTGCTTGTCTGTTGTTGCTTCTCCTGACTGGCCTCAAAAAGTACCATCACTGCCAGCATAGCGTCACATCTGATGTCTAAACATAAACAAACACAGGTATTTCTTTCTATTTTTTTTTTTCTCGTTTCTATGCTCGGTGCCTGTGTTGATGTGTTTGTTTGTGTCTCACCTCAGGGCGTATCGTATTGGCCAGTGCAGGGATGTGACTGTTCTTAGGCTGATCTCACTGGGGACTGTAGAGGAGGTCATCTACCTCAGACAGGTTTACAAACAGGTAATTATATTCATATAATCATAATGCACAAATGATACTTGTCTTGGTATAATGTGGTCATCTCCTTCACTACCCGTGAGATGGTTGGTGCAGCACAAAGGAAGGGAAAGGTTTACAACAAAAATGCTGACAGAAAATACTGAAGCACCGCAAAACTCGTTGGACTGCAACTTCTATATATACATTCACCATGGAATTTTATTTCTACACTAATTAAATTGAGGCCATTTGATTTGTAAAACCATTAGGAGCGTTGCTTTGATAATGTATTTTATAACTTATTACCTGTTTAAAAATATGGCCAGTAACCTAATTTAATGTGTCACAATATTAAACTAGAGTTACATGATTACTTTCCGTCACTTTGGGGTTAATTCAATACCAAATATTCAAACAAAGACAAAAAAAAAAACATTTGTGTAAAAACTGCATTCGAAAAATGTTGATTGGTCGAGTCTCAATGCATCAGAGCTGGCAGACCTGTTTAAACTTCTACCAAATACAATTACATCTTTTTTGTATACTAATTACATTATGCCATTCTATCTATTGTTGATCGAATCGTATTAATATATGACATAGGGAAATGTATTTACCAGTGCTTTAAAATGTGAGCTCAGAGCTCTGAGTGAGTGTCTTTTCTGTCTCTTCTTTCAGCAATTACAGAGTTCAGTTGTGGGCAAGGAGAGTGCACGGCGGTACTTTGAGGCAGTGCAGGGGCAAGGTGTCCATAAGGGGGAGCTGTTCGGGATCAAAAACCTCTTCAGGCTGCAGACCCAAGGGACATGCCTCACCCGCAAGATACTAGAGGTTAGATAGCCTACTCAACATGCCTTTTACTGTTTGATTAATGATATTGACTCGTATCCTCAGTCAGAATACAAGGTGTCACAAAACGGTCAACAGAACTTTTTTCTTTTTGCACTTTGGAATTTACGAACATATAAATGATCACATACTGCCTGCGAGTAATGAGTACTGAAGACAACAAACTCTTTTGTTGATGAATGTCGATGTTATATAATGAAATGTTGTGTTTTTCTAAATGCATGTCTCACTTTTGCTCTCCCTGTCAGCGAGAAGGACAAGTGGAGGCCGGTGTAATGACAACCAGCACACACACAGACGAAGGGAAAGAGGAGGAGGAGACAAAGGGAGTTAGCGTGAGTAACTCCGCCGTTCTCAGAGACCCGGAACATAGGGCACCCATCTTTCCCATCCCTCGCTCCGTTTTCTTTCCCAGGCGGCCCACTTATTCCTCCATTCCCACGTGAAAGAGGGGATACCTCAAACAGGGACCTTCCTGTCTGTCAGTCAACCAACCCGCAGAATCTCATTCAACTTTTTCTGCCTTCGCTCCAATTCCCTCAGTCATTCTTTCTTTTATAATCTCCCTATTCTCTTTTAAGGGGTTTATTCAAAATGACACATGCCTCATTTATGAGAGTAACGGCTTCTACTAAAAGAAGATTGAATCTGACAAATTTCCTTGAAGTGGTGCTTTTGTTTTAAGTATGAATGTTTGCATTAGATCAGCGTTTCTGGATATTGTTTGAAAGTTTTTATGCTCTCTTTGCCATGCATTCATTCGTGCCGTCAAAATTGGTGTCCACTGTAGCTGACTGATTTGAAGCACTCTCTCTCTCTCTCTCTGTCAGTATGAAAACTACAAACTTGTAAGAGAAACCTTGCAAGCACACAGAGCATAAATATTTTGGGTTTAGTTTCACAAGCTTACAAAAACATTTTCACGTTCAGTTCTTTGTGTTTTATCCGCACTGAAGGACGAGGCTTTGTCTGCCTCTCGCTGTGTTTCTCTCTGATGCTGTGTGAAACAGCTGGATGCAATTACGTACGTGTCCTAATGGAAGCAGCAGACCACACTGAAGTCTATCTTCTGCTTTTCAGCTATTTATTTACACAGTGATACCCCTTATCATCCTGTTCCCAGCCAGGTCCTTTTTTACAGGGCTGCTGCTGCTCCGCTGAGGCCATTCAGATTCTTTCGAAAACACAGAATACACTGGGGTGCCTTAACACGCACAGAAAGAGGCTCCAGGCATGTAAGCACCAACATGCACACGAGTACAGCAGTAGAACTGGGCGCAAGACATGAAGTTGGCATATTTTGTGAAATTAGAATCAGTGTTGGTGGTCGCGCTCATAAAGGACCATTTATACATCTACAGGAAATGTTATGACCCCGTTGGTTTTCTTCATTACATCACGATGGAGGGCAGGTCACATCGATGTTGATTATGATTTATTGTTACACACATCTGTTTTGTGTTACACATTGAAATCTTACATGGGCCGGTCCACTGAAAGATGGCATGAAGACGAGAAGTGAGGAATTTGTAGCCTTTGGTGCGCGCAGCTTATTTACGTTCTCACACTACTTCCTTGCCTTTCTTTAGCTTTTTCTTTCTGCTCCTTTTATTTAAGGAACCTGGACATTGTCTCCCTAGAGATGGCCCTGTAAGGAATGATGAACCAGCAAAGGAGAACGGAGTTGCGGCAAAGATCCCCGAAAGAGTTCTGGACTTCAGCAGTGGGAGTGAAGAGGATGAGGTCGAGCAGGGGTTTAAGGGGAGGACGTCAAATCCAAGTGCAGTGGATGTCAACAGGAGTGGGAATATTGCCGCTGGTGCTAGTCGATTGAGTCTCTTCCAGCACGGTTTCTCCAGACTACTTGACGGGGTTGAAGGAAAACAAGAGTTAGCGGAAGGGGACAGCAGTGTTGAAGAAAGCCCTTTTGAGGACGATGTTGGGGATCAGAAGAGGGAGGGTACCTCATCTGGCATCTGCAAGAGCTCCGATACAGGAAATGGTGCAGTCTGTCTTTCTAAAATGGGAAAGAAAACCAGGGACCTGTCCAGTGGTTCAGACATGGAAGAAAGGGAGAAAAGAGGTGGGGGAAGACAAGAAAGGGTTTCTCTGGTGAAACAGAGCGAGAGACGGGGCCAGAAAGGATGGACAAATAAGAAAATTACTGTGTTTGAGGAGAGCGATGAAATTTCTTCACCAGACAAAAAGAAACCCAACAAGCTCAACACTCCAATTCCAAAAGTGCATCACTTTGGGGGTTACTCCGATGAATCTGAGGATTTGGACCTAGAGGCGGTGACGGGGCCCAAGAGGGACGCTTTCGATTCTAACACTAATGGAGGAGACAAAGAGAGAGGAAGACTAGACCGTAACAGAAAGTGGCTAAGTTCTAGCGTCAGGGACAAGGCCAGATCCAAATACTCAGACGAAATAGAGACATTTACATCTTCAGAAGATGAACACACTCCCGTTAAGAAAGCGAGACCCGCAGGATGTCACTTCACATCTCCACAGACGGAAAGATCCAGAGATGAGTTGCCAAACGACGGGCAAAGAGCTGCAACAACCGACCGGGCTGAGAGACGAGCAGGATCATCCAAAGCTGCTTCATTCACCGGTTTGAAAAGTTCGTCGTCCAAAGGAAAGGATGGCACCATTGACAGTGTGCTAGGTCAGATTCAACACCTGCTTATATATATTAGTGATTTGAATGAACTTTAATTTAAACATTAATTATGTGTATTTCTGTTTTAAAGGGGGCGTACAGGAAGTGATGTATATGCACTCTAACCAGCGCGTGGTGGGCGGTAGCAAAGCAGAGGAGCTGATCAGTAGAGCTGCTGTACGAGACGTGTTCAAACTCAAGATGTACTCTCAGCTCCCGGCCAATCACCTTCTAGGCGACATGGAGGTACAGCACTGCCTTTACGCTGGTCTGCTTCAGTGATCCACAGCCCTGATCCAGCACTGTACCCATGTGCCGATGGCTAGTTAAAGGACCAGTTCACCCAAAATGCTCCTCATGAATACGTTTTTTTCCCGTCACATGTAATGTTTTGAAGTTGAATTGGGATGACTTCTTGACATCACAAATCACATTAGATGAATTAAATTACAACTGGAAAAACTTAACAGGGATATATTTTTTCCAGAAACTGTGATAGGATTACTGAGGAATCCTCAGACCTCGCTGTAAACAGTGTCATTTAGACCTGTTTACTACCAAAGTGTGCCTGGCAATTGCATATTGGCGTGCAGAGTGGCTTGCCAGAACTGTATCAGACACACATGCTCACTATGACATGAGAGTGGGTGTAAACAGATACTGTTCTTCGTAGATTTACCAAAGCTCAGCGGTGCTCAACGGTGTAGGTCAGGTATATTCAAATCTGTGGTCGACATTTGTGCATGTTTATATCCACTATCATGTCATTTGAAGCCTGCACATCTTAGCCAGCAGTACTGATCAGTGGAAAGAGACAGCTGGTGAGCAAACGGGCAAAACATTTTCAAACAAATGGTTCATTAAGTGGATTAGTGTAGTTTTATTTTGTCTTGATTTTGGATTTAATTTGCAGAGTGTGATCAAATATCACTGAGCTCTGTTTTATTGGGTTGATAGCTGTCATCTTCACTGAAGTCCAAATCGGAGTAATGATAAAACTTTCTAAAGTGGTAGTCTAATAAATAGATGGTACCACATAAGTTAAAACATGAATGATTTGGGATGATTTGAGCTGAAAGGATGCCTTAATTCCTTTTCGTGCTTGCTAAATAACGTAAGAATATCGTATGTATTACCTCCGCCAATGAAGCAATGCAATTCATTCGTATCTGTTTGTTAGTTGGTTGGGTTTTCAACGAAATTGGAAAAAACAAACAAACTGCAGAATGGATTTCCAGGAAAATTGGATGAAGGTTGGGTCTCGGCCTACAATAGACCCCATTAACTTTCGGTGCAGATTCAGATAAATGGATGCATCCTGGAATTTTTTTCTCAAGTCTTTAACAGTGTTTAATTTCTTTTACATTTTCATTAATATGTTAGGGAATTAAATACAGATCTTGATGGAAAAAATCAAGTGTATTTGGCTGGTATCTATGAGTACAATTTTATCCTAGATCTGGTCAGCATAAATTTAAGCTAAAAAGTTAAGCAGTTACAGGTGGTTTCAAATTTAGGGTGATGCAGGGCTATCCAGTTTGATATTGGATTAAGTTTGATTGAAATAAAGGGGACTGTTGGGTCTTGGAGTAGGTATGCGCTCTACTGTTTTGATTCCAACCTGTGGCTCTTTATTGCATGTCGTCTTTTTACTTTCAAAAAATTGAGTCGGAGGCAAAAATAACTGATCACTGCTTCTTTATTTCAACAGAGCCTGTCAGAGAGTCTACCAGACAGTCAGCCTTGCCCTTCCACTGCCAGACTGCAGAAGCCCAATGTGGACCATCCAGTCACCTTCACCAGCAAGAGTGTGCACCACACCAGACACACCACCTTCATCGTCGGAGAGACTCCCCTGGCCATAAGCAGGTAATGAAAAAAGGTATTCAGGGTAGCTGAGGTGAAGAGGAATGAAAAAGCCGCAGCAGTTAAGATAACGCAAAAGGAAAAGAGCACTTTGTATAAGATGAGATGATGGATTTACCAGAAGGATAAAGGAGCGTAGGGTAGGGGGCCTGCAACAGAAGAAAAGGTTTGAATTGGATTAAAGCACGCCAGTGGATGAAAGGAGGGAAAGGGGGTGTGAAGAGTTTAGTCGGAAGAGTTGAATTCCTGGCAGTGTAGGGAAGTAGGCCAAAACTCACCACAGATATGGTGTTGAGCACCCCCACCTGTGTGTGTGTACGTGTGTGCGTGTGTGCGTGTGTGTGTGCGTGTGTGTGTGTGTTTAGCTAGAGACCACCTCTGAGCTTTCCCTTCCACCTATTTCCCAGCATCATGCCAAAGATTACCCGGTTATGTTCAGGCCCAACAGTGCAGGAGCTTTCCTCTTCCACAACCACAGCCCTCCTGAGACCGACCAAAAATGATTGCCCGAGGACTTCCAAACCCACACTGATACACACGCACACACACACACACACACACACACACACACACACTCAGCTGAGCACTGCCAAAGAAGAAACTGAGAATAATTTCAGCCCTAATCACTGTAATTAGTGTGTGTGTGCGTGTGTGTGTGCGTGTGTGTGTGCGTGCGTGC
>OMLP01029173.1:0-12553 GCA_900302685.1 Spondyliosoma cantharus | reverse complement strand
CAGAGTCAGTCGGTTACTTGTTAAGACTTGTGAACAGTCAGTCACGGGATCATGCGTTTGATCTTGTGTGTATCTTTCCGCAGCTAATCTTTCTTTGTGAACATTTGGCCTCGACCTCACTCACTCACTACAAAGGTTACCAAGGTTACAGTCAGAACGACTTCTAAATAACGATTTCACAACCTGGAGACAGGATCTACCTGTTCGGTCCGTCGGGTAACTTAATATTTAAAGGATTCGATCTTTCCAGCTTTGAGCGATTCAAGTTACCGAACATGTATCAGCTTCACTGTTTACTGATCTGCTGCATCGCTCCGGTGTTGAAATACGTCTGGTGAGGTGAAGAACAACAGGCTGCTGTTTGTGCAACGTAACGTTATCCGTGGTATGGTTTAATTTGTGTTTTGATGGACGACGGCCTCGAACTCTTCTAGGCTTTCGCACGGCAACAGAAGATGAGCGATTTGAACAAACCCGAGCGCCGCAAACTGTTTTTATTCCTAAACAAACTAAATGAACAAACTCTCTTTGCAGGGTACTAAATGTGGCGGACCCTGCCACCTTTCTAGCTTCCAACACTTATTTTCCACTGAACAGTTTGCTTGTTTATTCAGTTTGTATTATTGCCTCATTAATATTGTAAATATACAGAGTTTGAATTTCCTCTCCAAAACTACGTAGCGCCCCTTTAAACGACAAGTTCAAGCTTCTTACATAAAAAGCATTTTAATCTAACATAGTGCTTTAATACTCTGAGACAGTTTGTTTCAGTACTAAGTTAAATCTGTGTGTTTTCACCCGACTGTAGAAGAGAGAAAAGGCAAATTAATTCACGAAGGAACAAGATGATGTGATTTTAAAATAACGCCACTCGAGCCTCAGGCGGTGGGAAACAAAATGACATCTCAGTTCCATGTGTGAATGTGAGGAATGTTCCATGTTTTCTTTGCTCTGTTGAAGCGTCAGCGGGTGTTGAAGTCACAAGTTTCGTTTGCGTCATCATTCAAATCTAATTCGAAAGGACTTTGTTGGATTTTGTTTGGTAGAAGTAACACAAATCTGAAATTTACGACAAAGACTTTTTAACTCAAGGTGTCATGTTAAACACAAATGTATCTACCTTTGGTTGAGTCGGACTGTCGGCACATTGTTCCTCCGCATTCATCCCGACACCTCGCAAAAGCCTGTTTGCAAGGAAGTGCAAGACAAAACGAAACATTCAGGTTCAATGAAGCACTTAAAACACAAGAACACAGAAACATTTCAAGCTACACAAAGAAGGAGAAACATTACCTCTTTCATTTGCGGCTCCCAGTTTTAATTCATATCCATCCTGTTTTTTCTCCGTCAGGCTCTCGGTTTAAAGAAACAACCACTTTAAAGTTATTTGTTTAGTGAACCGCTAAAATAAACAGTCCAAATGTTGCATAAAAAGATAAGATGAGATAAAAATGTTCAGCCCACACATGGAAACTTAATCCCTCCATTCATCTGGAAAAAAAAAAGTCCTGGTTTCATGATGTAGAGTCGCACAAACACTTTGTAATTACAGCCTGAGAAGTTTAAAGCAGCATGAATAGAGAGAACTGGATCCAGGCGCAGGTACCTCAGGTGCTTAAGTCTGAGTGCGTTTCTTACCCAGACTTGTTCTGTCTCGTCTTCAGGTCCAGGATGCAGCCGGGCGGTCGGGTTTGTGTCGACAGCTGGCTCACGTACCTGCATTTGTTCATCCAGATGAGACGTCCACGCCCAGGTGAGTGTGCGTGTCTGTTGCCTGCGTGTACACACAGCGGGTCGCGTTCATGTTAGTACCATCACTGAGGAGGAAACATAACACACACCCTCCTCTGCACACACGTTACTTATCGACAGGTTTATCTAAACCTCTTAAATAAACGGCGAGACCATAAATTCACTTCAGTTTAAAATCTGTTTTTATTTAGACAATGAAAAGTCTGATACAACCACACACGTTACTTCGTGCAGAGACACTTGAGGCATGAAAATCTCTCCACAAACTGAACTGACTGTCTTTAAAAAAAAAATAAAAACAATTAAAGGAAATAATCAGCAGTTTAATTCAGGCGTTTGTCCTCCGTTCCTCTAAAGACATTTGTGTCGCCTTAAAGGAACAGTTCCACTTTTTGGTGAAAATGTACCGCAGACATGAACCTCGAGCCAGGAGACAGTTAGCTTAGCTTAGCATCAAGACTAGAAGCGGAGGGGAAACGTTTAGCCCGACTCTGTCGCAAGGTCATAAAAACTGTCTACCAGCAGCTCTAAACATGTCGTGTCTTGTTTGTTTAATCCGTACAAATACAGATTACAGCCACGAGTACAAAATGTTGAACTATTCCTTTAAAGACTCTAAACTAACTCACTCTAAATGGTGGAATAAATCAATTAGTTGATTAGTTTTTGTTTTACAAGCTTCTGCAAATACCTTTTAATACAAAATCCACCATATGTTTAAAATCATAAATAAAATAATCTGATAGGCAACAGGAATATATCTGATCACTGAAAGATAAAATATAGAACGATCATGCTGTTATAAATGATAAAATCACGAGTTATGCGACACCAGAAGCTGAACGAGAGCCGCAGCGTCTAGTCGATTAATCGATTCATCAGTTAGTTGATCAAAAGAAAATGAGTTGCTGTTTGTTTTGTAATCAGTTAATCGTTTCGGAGAAAAAAATGTCAAACATCTGCTGCTTCTCTTTGTCACTTCTGAGAAAATGACGAGTCATTTTTCCAATGTTTGACATTTATAGACGGAACGATGAATCAATTAACGGTGAAAATAATCAGCAGATAAAATCAGTAATAAAAATAACCAGAGAGCCAACATGCGTGGTGAATTAACACTGCAGTGACTGAACTGATTACAGACGGAGCTCCACATGTCTCGCTGGAGAAACTTCACAGTATTCAGAGAAAGTGAAGGTCGAGGAAACACCGAGAACAAACAGTTTCAGTGTGTTCAACAAATACTGAACACGCGTTTTGGTAAAAGTGATACAAGAATAAGTCTCGAACGTATACATACTGTTTATATCATATAAGGCTGCCGTAGCTCCTTTCAAAATAAAATGTAAAAAATAAGACACCGACTAGAAACCAAAATAGTTCTGTTTTAAACATTAATATCAACAATCGTCTTCAATGGTATCCACCACAGTGCCGTCGCCACTGTTATCCTTTTTATTTTTCAGAGCGCTAACATTCAAAAAAAGGACTTTTTAAGCTCTAAAGTGCAAAAAACAACCACACCTGCGCACACACACACACACAGTATGTCGAGGGAGAGTCACTGACTGTGGAGTGATTGATGGGAGAGATCAATGCAGCTGTCGGTCAGTTCGGATGCAACAGAAACGTCAGAATATCAAACACAAATCTACGACAGCATCGAATATGTATTTGGCCGAAGCTGACGTGTGTGAAGTGTTGACACAGTACGATGTGTTTTACAGGTGAAGGATCGCCATCGAAACCATCCACAGAACATCTCTGTCCATAAAAAAAGTAACAAGGTCAGTGTAGTTTGTCTTCAGCGGACAGGTTGGTTACATCGTGACTGATTGATCGATGTTCAGATGACGTCTTTACGCACGCGTTCAAACAGAAGAAAACAGTGTGCAGACTCAAGAGGACACAGGAAGTAAGATTCACACATTTTAGTTTTAGCTCGACTTCAGTTCGCTGACAGATTTGATTTACACGAAAATTCAGTCGTTGTCTCCTCGTCCTCGTGCAGATGGAGGTGAAGTTTCGTAGTCCACAGAACATTTCTGGAGCTTCACAGTAAAACAGAGTTGTAGCATTTTCATAAACACCTGAAGTAGCTGGAGGCTTGTTTTAAAATGGCCCCAAGATCCCAAATTGATTTGAAAAGACAAGACAAGGTGCGAGCTGAGAATGAAGCAGTTTTTGTTTGGGGTTTTTTGGTGTTCTCAGCTCCTTCAGTTGTTTCTGCAAAGCTGCAGAAATGTTTTGTGGAGTACGAAACTTCACCTGACTTTTCATCCGACTGATGGTGTTCAGATAAAGACTGAATCTTCATTTTTGTGTGAACTTATCCTTTAACATTTTGCCCCTGAGGATTGATTTGTCTCAACCACAGAGATTGAGATGAGAAGTTCCTACATGTGTTTTATTTTAGAGCTGAGTGCTGATTAACCACGTGTGCAAAAGTCATCATCTGAACTTCAATCCTCGTCCAAGTTCGTTCATTGGAGCACTTTTGTACGGAGGCCCTGAGAGCTCAACAAGCTGCGACTTGGAAAAAAAAAGCGCACGCGATGCAGAAATGATTCCACATTTTGTTTGTGGTTCCTTAAGCTGCCGCGCGTTGAGCTTTCAGGGCCACTGCGCTCGTTTCTTTTCAGACTCTTGTTCGGTTGATATACATCACCAAAAGGCAAGAAAACACTGGCTCACAAGTACAAACATTAAAAGGCAGTAATTTGCACACATTCACGCCTCCAGAGACGCCTTTCACCTGATCACTGAGCAGAAGCAAACAAGAGAAGGTGCAAACTCCTCAAGCAAAGAGCTGCAGGTCAAACTGGAGTCTTTTCTTTTACTCGTCACATCAAAACACTTTCCTGGCGGACCAGACCGGCTGAGCGGTGGAGGAGAAGCTCTGATGGCACATTTAATGTGGATCGTTACATTTGTGCAAACTTTGGCATCTGATGCCAAGTTCACCAGCTCTCTGCATCCGTGTCCCGACTTCAGGAACCTGCAGAGACGCCTTCCGACAACCTCAAAGACGAGAAGCTGCCAGAACGACGGACGGAGTTATTTTTTTACTTTTGCTTGCAGCAGGCAAGCACGACTACGGAGGCCTGGAAGAAGCTGCATGGCAATTTTTCCAAAGACAAAGAAAGTTTGGCGAGTTCTTGAATATGTGGAAAATATGAAACAGTACAAGAAGATGCTTTTCTTTCAACAGACCTCCAGAATTCACCATTTCCTGCTCGTTCTCACGTGGACAGTGAACTCTGGCAGCAAAACTGTCCAGAGAACAAGAGTTCAGAGTTATTCTGTGCCTGGGAGCTTCCTCCTGCGACCGCTTGCCTCTGAGAACGTCCAGGTTAGCTGCCGTCACAGTAACTGCGTCTTTCTTTAACACATTTTTCCAGGATTTCCAGGTCACAATCGTCGGCTACCTTCATCTCTAAGAGTTGTGGGTTACGGTTAAAGCATCAAATACTTTATCCTCAGAATGTCTCGGCTGTGAGCGTCTTCCTTTCCGTGTCTCCAGCGTGTCGCGTGCAGCTGAAACAGTCACAGACGGCCTGAAAGATGAATTATGACTTCAAAGTGCACGTGTTTGGCTTCAGCTGACTTCAGAGAAAAAAGCGCAAGTAGGACGATCCGTCAGCTCATCCTCGGTTTAATGAAGGTCTTGTCGGTACCTCGGCTGGAGGCGTCTCTGATATTGTTCATGTTGACCTCTCAGAGTTTGTAAGTGTCAGGCGTTCAGATGGACAGGTCCGTGTCCGTGTCAGTGGGTGTCGTCTTTGGGCTCACGATGCCTCCTCTCTCTTCAGGAATGGAGGACGAGTCACCGTTGAGGCCGGGCAGCACACCTGGAACACACACACACACACACACACACACACAGATGGGGAGTAAATAGACACGTCGACTTTGACAGGCGGGTTTTCTTCACTTAGAATAAAATCATACAGAGAGAAGAAACGGTGAAGGTTCAGTAGCTCGAAGCTAAAATCAGTTGAGATGTTTCACCAAAGTACAAATATTAGATCACAACGCCTGCAGACAAAATCTACAAGAACAAAAAGGATAATCAGCAGAAGGTACTCAAAAGTATTAAAACTTGCAAAGTACATAGAATGCAAAATGGTACGGAAGCCCAGAGGGACAAGTGAAGTCTGATCTTAAATGTTTTCTCTTCTGTGTTTATGACTCAAGAACTGCAGGAAGAAAAGTTTTGCCAGTTTAATATTATATTAGTTCCTTATTCTTTAAAAAAAAATTGCTTTCAGGTGAAAAAAAGTGAAAATAATTCAAAACATTTTGCACTTTAGCCTCTTGTGGTTATACAGACTACTACAAGAACCATTTGAAAATATGTTTTGGCAGGAGAAAACTTTTGCTACTCTTTGTTTCACACACGAAAAAAAAAATTCTCCTGAAATGTTTCACACATAATTTCTTGTGTGTGTTTTTATAGATCAGTCAACAGATTTTCATTTCCACCAGTTCTCAAGCCATAAACACGGGAGAGAAAACAGAAAAGATAATGGATAAAAAAAGGTTTTGCCAGAATATTTTTCCTAAATTCCTTTATGTTTTTTTTCTACCTGTGAAAACGTGTTGAAAGAAAAAACAATCAGGAGAAAAAAAATGTTTTCATGTTTGAAAGAAAGTCAGAATTTTGCAGTTCTAAGCAGGACTGAAAGGCTTTGAACGGCTTTCTTCTACGTGAGTTTTGACGCTAATACAAACAATAACTTTGAGCCTTTCAAGAAAAAAAAAATTCTATGAAAAACAAAAGAATCTCTAGGAAATGACTTTTTTAAAAATTCTACTGAAAAAAATAATTTTTCACTGATTAAAATTGAGAGAAAACTATTTAGATCAGACGTGGATCACCACATCACTTCTTTACATACGCGTCTGTACGCACTTTAATTTGGTTCTAATTAAAGAGTAATTGAGTTTAGTTACTAGGCAGATTACGGAAGATTTTTGTAAATCTCAAGCAGGTACTTTCCCACCGAGTATGATCTCCCTACAATGTCTTTAACTCCACAAATTTATTAGCAAATCAAATAATTGCTCCGGGAAAATTATTAATAATTGACAGGACCCTAAATAAAGTTTGCTAATGAGCACTATTATCAGAAGGAGCGTCTCACGTTCGGTGTCATAAACAGAGCTGTCGGAGCAGGTCCGGTTCCTGCGCTGAGTCGACCTTTGACCTGCACTCATGTACTCCTTCAGCACACCGGACCTGACGGGGAGAAAAGAGAAGAATGACACGAGCTCAAACAGAAAACATCCTCGCCTCGACACAAAAGGTCAATTTTACAATTAATGGTTAAGATAAATCAATCAAATCTCCCTGTTTTGTTTGAAAATGTGTAATTCCTCTGCTTGTTACTAATATCATCCTTAGAAAACATTTTGTTTTAAATAAAAAAGACTTTCTTCTGTTTAATAAAAATTGTCTGTCCTTGTTACAAATTTCTGAGATGTTTTGTCTCCTGCAAGTCGCCTTTGATGAATCTACTCACAGGCAAAAAATACAAGAATTTATTAGGAACATTTTGAATTTAAAGACATTTTAATGAGCAAAGAAGCCACAATGTTTCTCAAACACCTGATCCTGACACGATGCAACCTGTCTGACTTTTCATCCGAGCGCCTGGCTTCTGTTTTGAGACAGAAGTTGTCCAGCATCATCTGGTTGTTTATTTTTTTTTTTAAGTTTTGCAATGCCGCCTCCTGGAGGACATCGTTAATAATACATGAAATCAGTAAAAGTCACATAACGTCTCGAAAGTTTTTGTCTGCTCTTATTTGGACAGCAGGTTGGTTTGGAAGTTTATCAGAATAAATTAAAATCTTTTAGCGTCTGCTCTCAATGTTTATGTTTCATTAATAGAAATTTGGTTTGGTTTTATTGTTTTGTGTCTTAATGTTTTGTTTTGTGAAGCAACTTCTCCGCTCTACAAATAAAGTTATGATCACTGATGATGATGATACGACACTTATAACAAGGAGGAAGGTAATAAAATATGAATCTGTATTTTCACTCACCTGTCAAAGCTGTATGTTCCAGGGTGACTGATCGACCTCTTCATCTGGGCCGACAGAAGAGAAGACATTTTAGTCTTATGACATATTTTCAATGAATAAACATCTGCATGTGATAAAAAAAAAGAAGTGGAAATATAGTGATTCTGGCTTCAGTTAAAAGCAGAAGAAAGGCTGCTAATGTCGGTTCAGTAACATCTAATTTATTTCCTCCAATCATTTTACAATCATCTATTTAATTTGATTTCTTTTTGGCGTTTTAGGGATTGTTTTCTTGCAGAGACCTCTGTTTTCCGCCCGCAGGCATCCGTTGATTGACGGTAAGCAGAGCGTAACATAATGTTCACAGCGCTGCGACAAAAACAACAACAAATAACAGAAAAAAAGAAATGTTGCTACAACCAAATTATAATGCTCTGTGTTTGGATAGTTTTGGTGATTTTCAGGTAAGTGGAAAAAAAGTTTTTTCATTATGCAAAAATGACCCTAAAGCCACAAGCAGACAGAATGGAAAGACACAAACAATAAAAACACATTATCCCGCTTTAATTTCAGTGAAAACATCTGTTGGATTTAATGTTTCTGTGTCACAATAACCAAGTTGAAGAATTCTTTTGAATGATGTTTGTTCGTGTTGTAATTACCCTTTCGGGAGGTCGGAGGTCAGGGGTCAGACTCTGGTTGGCCAGCGTCATACACTCCTCTAAAGTCCTGATGAAGGTTGCGCAGGTTGCACTGAGGAGAGAAGCCTGCAGAGGGAGGATAGTAACTGTGTGAGGGTGCAACTGCATCATTCACACATCAGTACAGCTGTGACGGAAGTCGTCTCAAAGACACAAACGGGCGTAAAGTGAGTAGATTGTTTGTTTTGGTGTCGCCTGAGGTTCACGTCTTTAATGGAACAAACTCATCCTTAATAAACACGTAGTTGTTTCTTAATAATTCTCTGAAAAAAAGAGTCTACGTTAAAATGTGACACGATTAATTTGGTGTTACCTCTGAGGTGGGCGGGGCCTCTGAGTCGTCGGTGTGCTGTGATTGGATGGTTTGGACCTGCTGGACGAGGAGGTCACAGTACAGACGGAGTTCAGACATCTTCGTCTTCAGACAGTCGGGACCTGGAGACACACGCACACAGTTCAGATGTCGATTTTAGACTTCACACGTCAGTTATTTAAGCTACAGCAGAGCGACAGTTTCACTTCTCTGAATAAA
The DNA here is from genome assembly GCA_900302685.1 of Spondyliosoma cantharus. Lineage (NCBI taxonomy): Eukaryota > Metazoa > Chordata > Actinopteri > Spariformes > Sparidae > Spondyliosoma > Spondyliosoma cantharus. Next base: position 3,538 of record OMLP01029173.1, on the reverse strand, counting down.
ATGTAATAATCAGCTCGAGCTGCAACCATTAACTGACTACTTCTCAACTACTACGTGAATCTGCAGCTTTTATAATTAATCATTAATAGTTTTGAGTATTTTTTTAAGTGAAAAAAGGTCCAAATTCTCTGAATCTAGCCTCTTAAGTTTTGGCAGGAGACATTTTTTTCCGCACGTGACCAAAATAATAAAAAAACTGCAAGATTTTTCTTTTTATTCATGTGTGACAAAATAAAAATATGTGAAAACACACAAATGATGTTTTCATGTTTTAAACTAAGTGGGATTTTGTTTCCCTGGCGTGTGACAGAGTGAAGAACAAAGTTTTGGCAGGAGAATTATTTCTTTTGTAAGACTAATTTTTTTCAGTTTCACACAGGAGAGGTTTTCTTTTCAAGCTGCTTGGCAAAAATTCTCCTGGATTTTTTTTTTTTTCGTCACATTTCCACAGATTGATTATTCGTGAATGCAGACGCCGCCGAAAAATGATTAAATTTCCCTTCATGAAAACCAAATAACTTAACACGATAAAAGTCTATCATGAGGACAGATTCAGAGAGTCACGAGCTCAGCTGGTTTCCCTTCACACAAGAGCTTCAGACAGAGGGACAAACACAGATGTTGCAGACAGACAGATGTTCATATAAACTGTGTGCACCTTTGTGTTTGTGACTGTCCAGAGTTCCAGCTTTGGACGAGCCCAACGCCACGAGCCACCTCTGTCTCTCTGCGGCGTTCACCGCTCGAACGTAGAAATGCTGCTCGCCGGGGATGATCAACTCCAGACGTGTTAGATCTGTCGGATGAACTGAAATAGAAAACGTGGCAGTGTTTATTGTTATTATAGCAACATGAATGAGGACAGGTGAGGTCGTCTGCCACGCATTTGAAACCAGCCGTCTGACCTTTGATGTCGCACACGGACATCTTGATGGATCCTTTGCTTCCTTTACTGACGTCGTCCTCGCTGTCATAATAAGAGATGACTCCGTTCTCCAGGACGAACCAGCGCGGCTGCCAGCCTGAGGACAGGAGACAACACGGCGTCACGAATGTGTGTCTTTGGGAGGAGGTTTTATTGTTCAAATGAATAAAAGTGTACATTTAAAAAAATTAATGCACCTGAAACTGAAATAGTACAAATAATTCTGGATGCTACGGTTGCATTTACTTCTTATTTTCATTGGTTTTTTTACTCTGCACATCTTCTCACATAACACATTAGTTGTCTGGTCATCGCAGTTTCATAAAAAAACAAATGTGACGTCTAGAAAGTGCTCCAGAACCGAAATATTCAAATCATTCTCACATCCGTCAAAGAAAAGAAGCTCATCGTCAAGAACTGGAACTTAAAGTGAACATCTGCCGTCTTTGCTCGAAAAAAAGAGTTCAAAGATTTACTGATAGCGGTAGTGGAAAGTTCAGGTATCAGGAAGTAAAAAGTCTTGTAAACCTCACACCTTTTTTCAGTTTGTACCACAGGCCGTTAAAAACACCACGTCGCGATGAACACGATAAAATCATCGGGGGTTATTTTTTCACACTTTGCAAAGTTCCTCCAGAGCCACAGGATGAATGTTTCTCCCGGCTACTAGTCAGTGAAAGATGTATTAACAAGGATTTTGTCAGCTGGTCAAAAAGAAATGTGTGATAATACTTTGTAAATTATTCAAGGATCCTGTCCCATGCTTTGTTTTATTCATAGTTGTACTTTTTATGTGTGCTTTGCTAAATGTACAGTATTTCTGTTCCTGTTTTTTGTACTTCATGCGTCTTCTGTAGCCGTCACAGAGACGGCAGCTGAATATAACAGTCAGGGCTCTAAAAATACAATTCAGTGGTGAGTACAAACATGCATGCGTGAGTCTAATTTTACTCTATTTACTTTGTCGTGTGAAGTTTCTTATAATTCAAACTCAGATCTTTTATTGCACTTTTTTTTTAAATTATGTTTGGTGTTTATGTTCCTCAGATTAATAACTTCTTTTAAATCCACATTTTTTTTCTTTGCTTGCTTTTGCTTTTAAATGCGATTTTATCATTTTCTTAATATTTTAACGTTTTATTTTAATGTCTCTGTGCGGCACTTTGACTTGCTTTGTGTCTGAATGGTGCTACATGAATAAAATTCCCTTGCCTTTTCTGTTTTATGTCCCAAATAAAAACTATGCTTTTGTCTCAGCTGATTGTTGCTCTATGATAGATTGTAAGACATGTGAGTCTTCTCCTTTTATTTAAATATCTCTATGAGAGTTGGGTTACATGACACAGTAAAGTCCAAGAGAAATCTGACTTACCATCTTGTACAAGTGTAATAAAAGCAGGTTACAGCGGGAGCCATTATACCATTATTATTTTTAGACATGCCATGCTGCCATCATTAAGGTCAGATGCCAGCACAATCCCTGTTGCTGTGGGTTTCTTTTTATCTCCACCAGTAGATGATGTGATGTCTGTCACGTATTACACAATGCCCTGTCAGTAGCAGCCTAAATATGATGAAATAAACAGAAATTAAATGATATTGTGTCTGTTGGATGCTGTGAAATCACCAAGCATTCGGTGCAAGCTGCTAAACCTACACAGGAGTATGATTTCTGACTGAATAAAGCTCATTTTAATCTCAATAGCTCTGGTATGTCAGGTCGCACCCTTTAAAAACTAATATTAGCTTGTTAGCTCGGCGTCAATATTGACAATTGGAGGATGTTTGACAAGCTGTTAGCACTGCTAGCTAACACTAACAACATTGCTCATCATTCATTCACCGTGCCAGAGAGACAGTTAGTGAAAACAGCTGCCAGGTAGTCAAACACACGACTCACCTGTCATGTAATTCGTCCACTTGTACAGAATCCCCTCCATTGCTTCGCTAACACATCGGCTAATTACCTGTTAGCTTTAGCGCGGCGGGCTAACTGAAGCTAACGCTCGCTGTCGCGCGATCTCTCAGTGACCGCGGGTTAGAAAATAACCCTCATCGTGACTTATCTGGATGTTTGTGAGGTGTTTGTGGTTTGTTAGAGCTGAGAGGCAGTGTCTGCCGGATGCCGTCATGCTGAGGGCTTGCTTGTGTTGAGCTATACGTTAACTGGAGGCTAAGTTGTGAGCAGTCAGCTGATGGAGAAAAATGTCAACAAAACAGCGGCAGCGTCTCTACGGAAGTCCGCAAGGGACATTTCAAAAGGAGCTTTTTCTTCTTTACGTGATAGTCATGATACGACGACGGAAGCCCTGAGGGACAAGAGAGGCGTCTGGTGATCGTTTTATGTTATTTCTCCTGAGTTTATGACTGGAGAACTGGTAAAATAATAAATACAAACATACAAATAAAATTATAATAATATCTGCAAAACATATTGTTATTGTTATTATTTTTTTATTTATCACATTTTTCGATTTTTTTATTCATAATCTGTCTAACCGAGTGAAAAGATGAAATTTCTCTGGAAAAAAAAAATTGTCAGGAAAAAAAAGTTTTGTTTTTATGTTAGAAACCAAATGAAAAAAAAGTCAAGAAAATTATTTTTTTGTATCA
>OMLP01029171.1:0-11638 GCA_900302685.1 Spondyliosoma cantharus | reverse complement strand
ATATTGTTTGATTGTGAAAGGGGTAATACTGGCTGATACTACCGATACTTAAAAACCATGTAATACTTGTGTAATTTTGCCTTAGTTAAAAATTTGAATGTCGGTCTTTAACTTGTAATAGGCCTGTTTCTATCTGAGTACTTCTCCCACCACTGGTTATTACACAGAGGTGTCTACTTAAGCAGTTTACAGCACAAGCACTTACAACTTTAAACTTGAGTTTTTAGTACCCTTGTGGTCTTTAGTAAAGGTGCACTGTTCAGTTTTGGGGAATAAATTCAAACTAATAATTTCAATATTTACAATATCAATGAGGTGCTAATACAAACTCAGACATATCTATTTTTTCCATAACTTAATAAACAATCTGCTCTCTGAGGAAAATAAAGTCCCCAGAACACTGTTTGAAGCTAGAAAGGTGGTGGGGTCCACCCCATATAAATAAAGTACAACAGTATGAAATTGTGTTGTGTTATTAAAAAATAATAATAAAATCGAGTTTTTTTTTTCTTTTTTAAATAATGATAAAATAGAGTTTGTTTAAAAAAAATCTTTATCTTCTGATTAAAATGTCATCCCCAAAACGACATACTGCAGCTTTAAGACTCAAAGGAAAAAACTGGAACTACTACAATACCCAAAAGAAACACGTACCAAGACACACGCCAGTGACCAGAGTAGTGGCAGTGAGAGCTCCAGCTGACGCTCCATAGATGTGCTGGGCGTTGTGCACCAGAAAAGGAGCCTGTTCCAGCAGGCAGCTGGCCACACCGACGTGGTAGATACCGAGGAAGCCACAACCTGCGAACGAGATGCTCCAGGGCGAGTCGAGAGGAAACATACCGGTGACCGTCCGTCCACAGCTGTTTCAATGGGACAAAGTTCAACAGCTACAGAAGAAGTAAAAAGTCCGCTGATTTAAGCTCAATACTGTTTAAATGTCGTGAATGAAGTCTCTTTACATGCTGTCTGTCGGATAACGGACTTTACCTGCCAGTTAGCTATTTTTGTAGCTAACCTTAAAAGTGAGTCTTTCGCTGTAACGTGTATAAAATATCCCTTATGTTGTAGCTAAACTCCGTTAGAAAGGTGCTCTAGTTAAAAACAGCCCTAAGCTTTTTAAATAGCTCCGTACTGAACCACGGGGAGTTGTTGTTGTTTCACCACTTCGTCGGCGTGCGCTGAGAGGAGGGCGCAGGCTAAACAGGCTTGTCCAATCACAGTCGACACCGCAAAGCAAGGTGACCAATCGCAACGGAAACTGTTGTTGAAATGACCAATCAGAGCCCGCGCCATTGAAACACCCGAGAAGTCACCGAGCGGGCACTGTGACAGCTGTCATATTCCACAAACAGAGCACCGCGTGTTTGTTTTGTCCCGTTTTAAATATATCTGCCTGTTTGTTTGTGTTCACATTTTTGTTCACATCCTCAACAATTAAGCAATAATTAACTATGCTGAGACTCACAACAGTTGTTATTATATGGAAGAATTTGTATTGATTGACTATACTGGCCCATTATTTACAGATCGATTTAGACAAGGCTGCGACAGTGCGCACTAATGTCAGCTCTTGTTTATTTGTGGTAGTGCTTTTTTTCAGTGCAGCACTTTTAATGTTTTTCAAGAAAATCGTCGAAGCCTCTTTTTACAGAGTGAAAAAATAGAATAAGTCCTAATAATAAGGATGCCCACATTTGGCTCCAATTACATAATAGTAAACGGAAGAGGGTTTCACAAGAAACAGTGGTGAAATCTCTTGCAACTGAAGAACATCCAACAATAAAAATAAAAAATCTTTTGTAACACTTCCTTGAATAAACTATTCACAGAATTAGTCTGCAAATAGTCAGTTTTGGTTGGAATAGACCCAGGTTCCTTAGAGAACATATCCTATTGTGAAACCATTGTGCATCTCTGTTCTATCAAGTGTTTCAAAATTCCCTCAGGGCGCCAAAATACACAAAATCAAGTTCAGCGGACTTTTATCATAGGAAAATGCACCACTAAAGTATCCACCAAACAAGCTGACACCGAAAACCTGAGGGCAGGTAGTGTTTAAAACAAGTGTTAAGAACAGGATTTAATAACTGTAACCAAACAGGTTATCCTGACAATGCTGACATTTGGATTTTAAATGGTAAGAGCAACATAATTGCATCACTGTAAAAGCAATATATTTTTTGAAAAAGAAAAGTGTTTAAATTGTTTTTATGTGCATGGACTGACTTGGATTCACCAGAGGATAAGTCACTCTGGCAGAAGTGGCTCAAATTGTGTCTGACCTCACAATGACAGCTTCACTGGAAGGTTTCTGTGGAGAATGTTGTTATTGTATCCAAATAGCTCATTGAATCACTGTGTTCTGTTGACACAGTGTATCTGAATCAAACAAATACGTTTCTACACAAGTAAACGGTTTCCACAACAGAGATGAACTTTTGACACGGTTTATTTTCCAATATGCAGAGCACTTTGTACCGAAGGGTCATGCATGGGCTATTGTCAGATTAAAAACAAGCTGTGTTACTGTTTTGAAAAAGAACAACAGCCCGGACAAAAATTATATAAGACAAAGTCTCTTTTGTAAAGTGTTAGTCCACAGATACGATTGAAATGCTTACATGTAGGCTATTCCATCTTACTTTAATATCTTACAAATACACCTATTGTCTTATAAAATGAGATAAGGTAATCCTTTATTAGTCCCACAACAAGTACATTTGCAATATTACAGCAGCAAAGGGGATAGCAAAAAAACAAAAAACAATAAGTAAGTAAAAATTAAGTAAATAGATATGTACAAGAGAAATGATAAAGCAATAAGAACAATATAAACAATATAAATAAGAAACTAACTCAACACACCATTGCACAGAGGAGAAGGAAGTGCAAATCACAATCTCAAAATTAGACAAAGCCTTGAATTCACTAATATGTCGTCCTTTCATGTTTGAACAATTTTTTTTTGTTAAAAATACACCACAAAGTACACCACAGCACCAGTTTAAACTGCAGTAAAAGAGACTGAACAGCGCCCCCTTATGGCCGACCAGGTACTGACAGCCGGAGCACACTTGACACAACCGTCCCGCCCCGAGTTGAAACTTTGGCGGCGCCTGCATCAGGGGGCTCGGTTTGTCACCCGTAATCAACCGGAGAGGCGGGGCTTCCTACTTAAAAAGCGATACAAACGATTAGTCTCCTCCCGCCGCCCGTCGGTGGTTGAAAACGAACGAACAACTGATGGGCGAAGCTTTCCTTTCAAAACACAAGTCTCGGACACAAGGAAGTAAAAATAAGCAGAGAGGGATCGACAGAGGACAGTTTGAAGAAACAGGTTTAACCCAAAGACTGATTATACACATTTTTTTAATGAATATGACACTACATTAGCTTTTACTTAGCATTAGAAACGGAGCATAGAGGACACAGAGGGGGCAGCAGATGTGTCATATTTGGCTAACATTCATGTAACGTTAAATACTGTATGATGAGACGACAACAGCCGTGGCTAGCTAATAACTAGCTTTTATCGGCAAGCATGTCTAGTAAAATATTCTTGTTCGCTTTACAAAGCTGTAATGATAAAGAGCGTACAGTTATGTCATGAGTTACGTTACAGACACATCATGCAGAAAGACAACCTCGGACCAGTTTTGGGCTAGCTGATAGGAAACCGTTAGCTTAGCTAGCTGTCAAGTGTAACTGACAGTGGCTTTAATGGAGAGAAGGAGCGAGGAGGGTGCAGCTCCTGATGAAGAGGATGAAGACCACGAAGGAATGAAGGCGGGGGCTGAAGAAGCGGGATGTAGCCCATCAAGAACAGCATCCAATAGTGGAGTACCAGACCCTGCTGTTTTGGATGTGAGGCTGAGGAGAGGACTTGTGCACCAGGACCAGGAGACAGGTGGTGTGGTGCCTGATGGTCAAGCAGAAGTTGATGAGCCAGAGAGGGATGCTTCCTCTGTGTCTCCCTCCAGCTTCATGGACACCTATGCTCCTTCCGTATCAAGCCTCTCCGTCTCCTACTCCTCCACCCATCATCAACCCAATTTGTATCCATCCTCATCCTCATCCTCTTCCTCCTCTGTTTTGTCTCTGACTCCACCCTTGCCCCCTTCTGTGGAGCTCCCAGCTGTGTTGACTGATACAAGGCTGACCCTGGATGTGTACCAGGGAGGAGCAGCTGCACTGCCTCTGATTTGGGGGTCCGTCCCAGGGCAGCTGAAGGGCGTCCAGTACCTGAGACTGGGCTCTGAGGATAAACCAGGCCTGGATGGTGCACTGGATGTCCTTCCTAATCTGACAGAGCTGCGCTCACTGGCTATAAGGGGTACTTTTCTGATTAATTCGATGTGGTATCAGCTGCTGGACATTGTTTCATTATAGTTTTTGTTAATAGCCTTAGCAAAACCATTGCATACAAAATAAATCACGTAAATACATTATAATCTGGTTGTCATTCTCTGTCTTTTTCCTTGCATTGCTCCAATTTTTCTCCTTCTACCTTTGAATTCTCTCTTATTCAAGGACACTGTTTTTATGATGCGCAAGGTGACCCGCTGCCTGGCCTCCTCACTACTCTGCCCACTTCAGTTTCCTCCCTGTCTCATCTTGCACACCTGGATCTCTCTTTCAACCAGCTCTCCTGTCTGCCACCCTGCCTCCTCAGCTTGCCTGTGCTGACCTCTTTGCTCCTCTGTCACAACCACCTCTCAGCTTTGCCTCCTGATATAGGCCGGCTGTCTTCCCTCACATACCTCTCCCTCCTGGGGAACGAGCTGGTCTCTCTTCCCCCGAGTCTGGGTCAGCTGAAAGCACTACAGACACTGGATGTGTCACATAACCTCCTTCAGCAACTACCGGATGAAATTGGTTCTCTGGAAGAGCTTGTTAAGCTGGAACTGTCCCACAACAAGCTGAGGCAGCTGCCACAGTGCATGGGTGAGGATGAATTTTGTTGCTTGTTTGTTTCATTTTGTTTCATGTAAGTACAGTTTGTGATTGCAGAAATAAATCAAATCTCGTTTTATTTTTTGCCCAGGCTCTCTCGTCTCCCTCAGAGAGCTTGTCATCTGCAGCAATGACCTCCGCCTGATCCCACATTGTCTGAACAAACTGCCTCTGCTGAAAATAGATGTGCGTGACAATCCTCTGGGACAACCCCCAACCCCTCCCCCTCTCCCGCCTACACCTGGTGAGCAAAGAAAAAATAATAGGCTTCAAATCGATTAGTGCTGCAAGCAGTCATTGGACACATTTTTTTGTCAACACATTCACGCTTTCCTATGTGTTTTTTTTTTTTACCAGATCAAGCAGAAACAAAAATTCCAGAGCTGCATCTCGGATTTAATCAGCACAGGTACAGTGTCACTCTCAGCAAAGAAACATTTTCTCCATCTCTGCAGTAATGTTGTCAATGAAGGCCTCTCTGACTACATTGCGATTAAAGATGTCGTGCTCCTTTTGCTCCTTAGTTTCTCTGTTACGTCTGCTGGGTGTCATGTGTTTCTCCCAGGGGGGGCTGAGCTGCTGTTCCCCCCGGGGTGCCTGTTGAAAACCACAAGACTGGAGTGGGTTGTGAAAAGGCCGGAGAGGGAGTGGGTGCAGCTCGAGGAGCATGACATCTTACTGAGTCGTCCACTGGAACTTCGACCCCATGGAATTACATTTCTGAAGGTATAAAAATGGTCTTTACTGAACACAATTAGCACGTCTCTTATGGAGACAAACATTTTACACATGAATATCATTTTCATGTTTGGTAGTAATCTGTGAAAAAATAGTTGTATGATGTTTCCAGTGACTCTCGAGGAGCTTTCCTAAGTCTGAAAAACAGCCCAATTAGGTTATAGTGAGGTCATCCGAGTTATCTTAGCTTGGAGACAAACCTATCACAGAAAGTTTAGAGTACATAGTGATAAAGCTGCATCTAATGATTATTTTAATTGATTAATAATTTAGTCTATAAAATGTCAAAGTTTTTTCAGAGAAAACCAACCAACAGCCCCGAACTTAAAGACCCTTCATTAAGTATCATAAATGATTAAAAAAAACAGCGAATCCTTATATTTAAGAAGCTGGATTGATAAATATAGTGAATGTGTGGAGTTCAAGAGATGTGGAGATTTACCAGGCAGGTAGGATCTAATGGAAAATGGTAGCAACATGCAATATGGGAAATTTGCTTGCAGCTTGCCCTATTGGGAATAATCAGTGTATCTTGGCCTCTGTTACAGAGATTTGATACATCATTTCTAAATCTATCTTTTAGAAGTTCCTCAGTTTTATAAAAGTCTAATATTAAATTGCTAGACTAATTGTTTAAATTAGTACTGTGAAGACTATTGTGAAAATATGCAGAATCTTTGACTTTTTGTGTTTTGATTAAGGTTGTAACAGTTCAATAACCATCTCAGAAAATATCTCAGTTTCAGGGTTTAACAGTACATTTACAAAACATTTACATATTATAAAATTATTATCATTATTATCAATTACAATGACCCTAAACAGAATGAATGACAGAAGGTTTTTTTGGTTGATCAAAAGTTTTATAATGATAAAAACATTTTTTTTTTATCTGAAACTCGACATAAACTTGAAATATAATTTTTATAATAACACTAGTACAGTAGAATTCAATTATGTTCAATAAACAGATAAGCTAATGCACATATGATATGATTATTGTCCATTTTCATACCGCAGGATTCCTTGAAAGCTCAATATCGCTGCAACCAATAGTTTTAATCCTCATAGATTATTCTTGTTCTTTCTTTTGACTGTTTCCTTTCCTGCACTTGCGTGATAATAAATGCACTTTAACTTTGAACTCCTTCCAGCCTGTGGAGGTGTGTGTACCATACCATCGAACAAAGAGAAGGGAGGTGGTGGTGCAGAGGTTTGATGGGCAGTCCTGCAGCACTCTGCCCACTGTTCTCAGGAGAGGAAGTGAGACACACAGCAGTCACCCCGGTGGACGTCCGGCCAGGGTAAAGTAAAAAACCTCCCACTGCTAAAGAATATTATTACATTGGTATTTACGTTTGTTCTAGTTAGTACACATTGTAAGGTTGGTATTTAAAAATTGACCTCTTGGCGTCCCTGCAGCTGGCCTGCTGTGCTGTACGCCACTTCTCCTGGTTTATGGCAGTGTCCCGTCCAGTAAAGGACAGTTGTTCTGTTCCACCAGCTGGTGCTCTGCTGGTGTCCACTGCTGACCCTGGAATTAAGCTCCACTTCCCACCAGACTCTACTCTGCAGACACGCACAATAACTTTACAGGTAGCGCTCAAGTATATGAAAGTTTATATGTCATTAAGTAATCTGTAGTTTGCAAGGCTTTACTTAATCACTCTTTCTATAGGTGCTGCAGGTGTCTGTGTCAGAGGTACAGGCTGTGTGTGGTGACCCTCAGGCCAGCGTTGGCCCTCTGCTCTGCCTCTCTCAGACTCCCAGCATGGATTTTCTGCAGCCTATCAAAGTTCAGGTCCCTCTGCCATCTGGAGTCACAGGTACAATAGTCATGTCAAAGTGTTTATTATCATATGTTCAGTTTGATATAAATCCACTGTTTCGTACTGTATAAATACAAATATACAATATCAGTGCAATTTATGCACTACCTGTACTACCTTACCTGTAGGTACACACGACACAAACAAACAAAAAAACAGCATTAACCAGGATTTATATGCTGCCCTGATATATAGATGTTACACAGATTGTCATCGTCTGACAATACATATTTGCACTGATAATGAAGATATGCATATTGGTATTGTACTGTACTGATACTTTCTATTTACTTATTGTACTATCTATCTTTTGCCATATTATATATAGTATATACATTTTTCTATCCTTTTCTTATATTCTTGAGTTGTTGTTTTAAAAGAAAAATGTTTTTCACCTTTATACATTGTGTTTAGGCAAAGGAAGAATTTCATTGTCTGGGGAATTTTTTTTTAATTTTGTAATGTTTATATGACAGTGAACACTTCACTCTGACCTTTTTGTTTCTGCAGGCCACACAGTTGATATGTCCTGTTTGCACCTGCTCCATGGAGACCCCACTGCCCAAACCTGGACTGACATTACATCGCAAGTGTCTCTCTACGTCACCCACTTGTATGCCATTTTCTACATCACACATTTCTCATGGTAAGTTTTTATAATATTGTCTCATAATATGTGTTTGTTTTGATATATTACACCGGCGTTATAAAGCTTTGTGTGCACCGTCACAGGTATTGGCTGTGGTACACCACTCAGCGCTGTGTTAGTGGGGTGGTCAGGAAGGTCTATCAGAGGCTAAAACAGTTCAAAGTCCAGTTCCTTGTCCTCCAGCGGAAGACTGATCCTTCACAAGTTATGCTACAGTGTTTACCTTCTAACAAGGTTTGTAACTCTTCCTTTCTGTGCTACTATTGTTTAGTTTGATAAAACTACTCACGCTAATGGTAGTCTGTATGTCAGCCCTCTTCTGTCCCCATCTCTGTTGTATCTGAGCCTCATCGTCATGTGTGCGAATGCCATCTTAATGTTCATGCATAAAAACTATACAGTCATTGCGATGCTTCCTGTCCAGGTGGACAGCAGAGTGGAGTCTCTGTCAGAGCAGTATGACGGACCTCAGCCATCAGATCTGTGTGACCTGCTGGAAGGAGAGCAGTTCTTTGCCGGCTTCGAGAGGGGCTTGGATATCAGCACAGGTCTGAAGTCCTCTTTGAACCTCTATCTTACATAAACATTTCTTTCTCCTGGCCCCTTTCCTTTCAAGGTCTTATGATGTGCGGTTGTGTAACAACTGAAACTGTTATTTGAAAGAAGTCTAGAGATTACATTTTCCTGTTTTCTCCAGAGAGACCAGACTGTGTCGGGGGAAGACTGTGTTTTGAGTTTTACTCCAGCATGAAGAATCTGAAGGAAGTGTACATCTGTCCAGCTCAGGGTCACAACGGGCCAGTGAGGGGACAAGTAAGACAGACATCATGTTCAGCAGATAAGAATGTGTGATGACTGGAATAATGATTTCTGCCCTTTGTGCACATAAACAAAGTCACTTTGTGAATGATAAATTTCCACATTTCATGACAGCACAAGGACTGCAAACAAATCGCTAACAGATTACATATATCACTTATCTACATACAGTACAGCACATTCTACACTAAAGCCCCACTCAGACAGGATTAACGTTACAAGGAGAGGTGGGATAACTATTCACTGTACGCCTTCTGTAATTTAACATATTATTCCAGATGGCTTTTTAAAAAATCGGGAATCGGGAAATTACAGGATGTGTTCTGTAATAGACATTATTATTCAGCAGGACAAAGATAAGAGAAAAAGAGGGGCAGGGATGAGTTGTGAATTTGGTGGTGGACTTAAGTAAAAAATTATACTCTTTCTTGGAGTAATAACTCTTACACAAAGTCAGGAAACAAATATGTCATTCAGAATGACTCACACCTCCTGTGGATATCGTTATCTCTTTAGTAAATCTGCTGGCGCAGAAGAAAAGAGAAAACCAGGGATTACCCATTCCTGACATTACAGCAGATTGCGGGGTCTTCCTCTCCTGATGGCCTTAATTTACATTGTCATACTGATACCAGATATGTTTATATTCAATGATCAGAGCAGATAAGTACAAGAGAAGGACCAGCAGCTTTTCCCATTGAAACCCCACCTATACACAGCAACTAATGTGTTATGTAATGTCATAATTCTTCTGAAGTAATTAACTTATTGGATGTTTCTGCCTTTGTGGTCACTTCACCACAGCTGCTCAGCCAAGTGCCAGTTAGAAATGCCCCCCCCCCCCATGAATTGGTATACAAGCATTTTTTCGACAACGCATTGATATGTTTTGTACGTCTGTTACAGGTGTCCTTTTATAGAGGGGAGATTCCCACCAACCTGCCAGAGGAAGTGGCGAGAAAGCGGAAAGGAGATGACAGCCAGTGGCTTGCAACTTTGCCCCTTAGACTTCCTGTCAGTTGGAATGAGAGTTTTTTTCCTTATTTTTTGACAACATTGATATATTTCAACCACTAGTACATCACTTAATATGAACGTGTTGGTATTCTTATAAAATAATATAATGTGAGAATGTGTATATATTGGTTAGAAATAGACTAAATATGTACTAAATTAAATGCTTATTTCTTAACACTCAAGTAACAAAACACTGGTGTGCTTGTTAGCTTCTACCTTCAAATAACCCATGGAAAACCCTGCACAATTATCTCCTCTCTGTTTTTGTGATAGGCTCTAAACTCAGACAATAGTTTCATCATGGAAGAGCCCCAGTATCCTCCTCTGAATCTGGGGGACCCTGAGAGTGGCTACCTGACAGAAGCCAACCTGCTGTCCATCTCTCTTCAGATAGGACAGGACTGGCGTGTTATCGGCATCAATCTTGGCTTAAGCTACCAGGAGCTGGACCGCATCCAGTACAAGTACAGGTAGGGATGATGAACTCGATCGCGTTCAGTCAAAGGTTCTGAACTGAACTCAACAATAGTGGTAATGAACAGGTTGTTATATTTTCCTGTGAGATAATTGTTTTTGCAAGCTTTGGTTTTGAGATCCAAATTCAGTGTGACTCAGACATCACACTGTCAAATGCAATGCTACAAATTCAGCCTTTAATTGGAACTTTGGTATCTTGACAAAAGAAGTAAAGTGAGTGTTTAGAGTTTAAGAGCTAAGTTCGATCAGAGCTCAGTTGTAATGAGAACATAAAAATAAACCTATTATAAAATACCAACATCATCTCATTTAATTCACATCTCATCTCATTTTTGTTAAAGAAATAAAATGTGTAAACCTATAGACATGTTTAAATCATCTCTACATGGGGGAGTGATGTAACCAGTGTGTGCACACGTGTGTTAGCACAGCCAAAGCCGCTAAGGGAACAGGATGTCGTGAGATGTCATGTGACTGACGGAAAAACCGCAGTGGGAGAGAAATGGTAGAAATTTTGATTGTTTTAATCTGCACTGTCAGCCATCACTAAGCCATCTGCAACACGGCAGGAGATTACGCACAGACTGATGCTCATCTGTTCCTCCCCCTACTCCTCATGCTCAGATAAAAGACTTGTGACGCATCCATGCGGTGGAGGAAAAATGCATCGTGTACAAAATTATCTATGAAAGGATTTTATAAACAAATGTATTTATGTTATTTGTGTTAAAATAAATGTTTTCATTTGGAAACAGACAGTGCATAGCCTACATCTCGAAGAGATTATCTACTATTTATATGTGATCTATCTTCAAACTGCATGGAGCTCCAGTATCACTTAACCTGCAATGATAAGTCAATACGAAAATTAATAGCCAACTATTTTGATAATTTCAGTCATTTTTCAAGCAAAAATGTTAAACATTTGCTGGTTCCAGCTTCTTAAATGTAAGGACTTGTTGATTTTTTTTGGCATTTATGATAGCAAATTTAGAGTCTTTGTATGTTGGACTGTTGGTTCCACAAGAGAAGGGATATGAAGACGTCACTTTTGGCTCTTGGAAATTGTGATGAGCAATTTTGACATATTTCTGAAATGTTCTTGGGAAGAGAATGAAAAGGATAAATATATATAAATGGGAAAAGGATGAAT
>OMLP01029168.1:0-11539 GCA_900302685.1 Spondyliosoma cantharus | reverse complement strand
TGTAGCACTGCGGTGCAGCGCGCGCGCTTCTGCTTCGTCATGCTATTGGCTGATCGGATGTGCCCGATGTGTTTGGTTCTATGATGCATGTTGAGACTGAAGTAAACGGGAGAAGAGGTGTCGATGCAGTCAGGACGGGTGCGTGTCACAAGTTGCGTCACATGCAGATACACTGGTGATGTTCAATGAGGTGGTGAAACACACAATGTCTCTAATCCTGCTGCAGCTTTCCTGCATGACGAAGCTTCTATATAATCTACATGTGCAGATAAAGAAAACACCAAATTCTTTTTTTTTTTTTTTTACACCACAGCATGTCACATTAGATATTCACAGCTCTCTGTAGGCTTGGCTCCAGATATACTGTCCAGCCTATGTGGCTCCTGCAGAGGATGACATTCCTGCACAGCCAGGGAACGACCTCAGATGACCTGATGATGAAATGCAGTATATGACATGTGTGGATGATGCAGCCAGTGGTTCAACCTTGACAGCGATCGCCCGCCTGTCATGAATGGTTGAAATCCGTCAGATGTGAAGAATCAGAACCTGTTCATGTTTTTTTTTATCGTCTGTTCCCGTTGTCAGTGTGCCCACAGGAGTTAGTTCTGTGTACTGATGTATTTGTTGTGCAGAGCTGCAACGATTAGTCATTTTAAATGAAAAAAGGCTAAATTATCTGGTTCCAAGCCTCTTAAATTGGAATATTTTCAGGTTTCTTTATTCCTCTTTGGGTTGTGTGGACAAAACAAGACATTTCAGGACGTCAACATCAACATTTCTCACCATTTTCTGACCTTTTAGAGTCCAAATAACTGAGAAATGAATCAATGAATCAATAATCCTTAGTCGCAGCCCCCTTATTGTTTGCGCCACACTGTAGATTTGTGTCGTGCTCCTGAATCCTCCTCCGCCTGCAGCGTCATCAGCCTGACAGTGAGCCTCTCTTTCCCTCCTCCAGGCTTCCTTTCCTGGGAACCTCCACCTGGTCCTGGTGCTCCGACCCACCAGCTTCTTCCACCGCACTGTTACCGATATTGGCTTTCGCTTCAGCCAAGAGGACTTCATGCTCAAGATGCCAGTAAGGCAGCTCCTCCTCAGTTACCAAACATGTCCCACATCACAACAAGGTACACCCCCCCACGTCCTGTTTGCAGCCCTGATCTCCATGAGTCAAATGTTCTGTGGCGGACGCGGCCGAGAAGTCGCGTTGATTTCTGCTTTAACTGTTGAAACAAATATGATGAAGCAGTTATCCTACAGTCGGATGCTTCTGATAGTATATCTAGTGATCTACGTATTTTAAATTGTAAAGTCTTAAAGACTTAACCAAACTTTCCAGACAGAAAATCAGCTTTGTAGTTTAGAAACACCAGGTGATGTTTTATGTGAAACGGAGGGAGAATGAAACCTGCCGCTCTTGTGAATCTGCTGATGGTACAAAGTGTTCTTTGTGAGGGCTCAGATTTTGTCTGCACCTTTAGGTGGTGATGCTGAGCTCTGTCACAGACCTGCTGCGCTACATCGATGAGAACCAGCTGACTTCAGAGTTCGGAGGCACGTTGGACTATTGTCACAGTGACTGGATCGTTTTACGAACAGTGAGAAACGAATACGTTCACTCAATAAAACTGAATCATCCTTCGTCAACTTGCTCTTATTTTCTTTTAGTTTCAGAGGTTTTCCCCTTATAGTTGTTTAGCAGCTTGATCAATTATTGTTTCTACAGTTCTTTACATTATCCAAGCACATGTATTACAGTGTTTCTGTGTTTTCTGCGTGTTCTTCCTTCCACTTGAGGCTATTGAAAGTTTTGCTGTGACGGTGAAAGACATCGCACAAATGCTGCAGGGCTTTGGCACCGAGCTGGCAGAGACGGAGCTGCCCGATGAGGGCAAAGCCATCGAGAGTCTCCTCGAGTCTCACACTGACAAGTACAGGAAGCTCAAAGTGAGGTTATAAATGTTTTCACACACGATGCATTTCTTAGTTTTCCATTTTTTTCCTGCAAAAAGATCTAGTATTTTATATGGTGATATTTTGAACGTCTTCTGTTCGACAGGATGCAATCAGGTCCGTGTCAAAGGAGGGTCGTCATCTCCTCCTGAGCCTGGAGACCTCTGGGAAGGAGGATGACTCCCAGTGGGATGTGAAGCTGGACTGGGAGACGGTACAGAGGTGAGACATCTTCAAGCATCCTTTTCTTCCCTTTATTTTACTATTATTTATAATGTTAGTTGCCAAAATGTGTGTTTGGAACGTCAAATACTTTGACAAGCTCTTCATAGTGGAAACGGTTAAGAAGTCCCTCTGTTTTTTCAGGCTCCTTGCACAGCTCAGAGACATGGAGTCGGCCTTCGATGGCTTCTTTGAGAAGCATCATCTGAAACTCCATCAGTACCTGCAGCTACTCAGATATGAGCAAAGCTTTCAGGAGGTAAGGGTTCCATCAATTTGTCACGTGTATATATATTTTCTTGTGTGAGCCAACAGGTTTTTGTTGTTATTTTCAGCCTGTGTTTGTCTAAAGGTTTCTGTTTTCTGTTCAGATGGAGCTGTGCCTGGACCATCTGATGGGTCAGGAGAGGGAGCTGACAACATCTGTCGACACCGTGGCTCAAACAGAACAGGCTCTCAAAAGGTTGGATGGTCTGGAATCAAATGCACAGGTGAGCCAGCGTCTGCGGATAGCAGCACTTATTCGCTCGCTTTGCACGCCAGATTAGTTTGTCACAAACACACACGTACTGTGCTCAAGTGTGTGTGGGTCTTTGTTGGCTCTATCAGGAGGTGATGACCCGAGCTCAGATCATCATCCTTCACGGACACCAGCTGTCAGCCGGTCACCATTACGCCATGGCTCTGATTATGCAGCGCTGCAACGAACTTCGCCACTACTGTGATACACTGAATGCTGCTCTGAAGACCAAACACACTCGTCTTCTGCAGACACACCAGCTGCTGCTTTGTCTTGGACAGGTACGCACACACGTCAGAACTTCTTTATGGTGTCATCATTGACCGTACAAGATATGGGTCGAGATTCTGGGTCTGAAAAATAAAGCTAATGCGGAAATGCTGTAAACCTGCACCCAGCTGGTTCCAAAGACTGATTGTATGTAAGCTTATGAGGAAATGACTCTTCTTCTCGTAGTGAGTTTATGGTCTCAATCGCTAGTTTCAGGTCTTCCTCAGTGCAACACGATGTTGATTTAGTAAATTATGATTACGATAAAGCAGGGTATGGTTTAGGCCGTGGCTATCTCGGAAACAAAAAACAAACCAATCAGTGACGTCGCAGTGGGTGATACGCATGTATTCTCCACCTTTAGGCCCAAACTTGGTGTGATGACGGAGCATATCTGCTGGCCAATCAGCTGGTGGATAAGTTCCAGTCTAAAGACGGGGCCCAGACTGCTTTGAGGGACATTGAGGGTTTCCTGGATGGGGCGCCGTCTATGCTGAGCTCAGGACCCGACGTCCTGGCCATCGAGTACGAGGCTGTCATCACATCTCAGCTGCAGGTCAGTGACCACAACAACTCTATGAAAAATAAGTCAATACAACACTATGAGACATTTTTCAGATGATAGAACTCTGATTGTCTGACCTCTGTGTCCCTTCTCTCTCGCTCTCTGTTAGGCCAAGATAGGGGAAACGTTTGAGAAGCATGCAGCGGTGCAGCAGATGATCCAGAACCGACAGGCTTCTCTCAGGAAGCTGGCCGACAAACACGTGCGACCGGTCCAACTGGTGGCCCCGAGGCCCGAAAACCCACCGCGTTCCAAGTCCCCGCTCTTCTCCCCCAAGCATGGTACAAACATGCAGACATACAAACATACTGAAGAAAGAACTGAAATGGAGATCCTGTTGGTTTAGTCGAACACACTTGTGTGGGAGAAAAATATGATTCTTCCAGGTCATTCTGTCCTCATACGATAAGCGGTCCTATAAGGACAGTGAAGATTGGTCTATGAGTTTAGCTAGTTACCTAGTTATTCAAAGCTACTGTAGATTCGCCTACAGAACAGATGTGTGACGAACCAAGCCAAGGCAAAGCTGACTGTTTGCGGAAAACTCGTAAGGAGGCCTTCGCTCTATATACAAATTGACGTCACGAACAGGATGCGTATGACCTCCCATCGTACGAGGACAGAAAGACCTGGGAGAATCATATTTTTCTCCCGCATATAATTTGATTAGAGGTTTTCTACCAATCAACTAACTCCCTACCCAGCATCCCCTGTTTCCCAGGCCCAGTATGGGGTCTCGTCCCAGCCTTATGGCCTGGCACCAATCCCTCTCTCCCTTTGAATTTTTCCTTTAGGCACCGTGGTTACATTTACACATCACGAGGTCCCGCCAAGTAGGCATAAGATGTTCCTGAATTGGCTTTAGGGTTAGAAGGCTACCTTCACAAACAGGCTGTAACGAGGGTAGAAGGTATAATCAGTCCACTGGGAGATACCTGACTGCTCTATTAGCCAGTATAGCTGCTATAGAGCCATATGTGGTACACATTAAAGAACCTTTTCATCTCCCTTTGTGTCTCAAGGGAGATTGCACAAAGCTATATACAGTGGTTCCCAATTAACACTGTATGTGTTATCGGGTGTATTTACTTTTGATCTTTATCTGTATGTATGTACTGTGCTGCTGAACGTCTCGAGTGCGTGAAAGTAACAGAGAAATAGACTGATTTCTATGTCCATTCATGGCTTCTAAGGCTTTGTTCTTTATGATATGAGGCAATACTAATGAGAGTGATGACAAGAAAGAGAAAGAGAGTGATTATGAGCCCCTCTGAGGCCCCGTCGATACTCGGGAAACCAGCCATTTAAGAGAAGAGATGAAGGGAAAAGTGGTTAGCTTTGATTGATTTGATCCGGTACATGCATACGAGCACGTATGTGCATGCATGCATGCATGCGTACCTCTGATGACTGAAACATGGCACATGCGAGGAGGCAGCAAACGACTCGCTTGAGCTTGGACTATCATGTGAGGATTCAGCTTCCAGGATCAAAAGGACGCTGGCGGTCGTGCCAAACACTGCTTCAGATCTGCGCACACCAGTTCCAGGCTGCACCTTTAGAGGAGACGACCCATTAACATTGATAACCTCACATGTCGATTATGGCTGATTAATGTTTGTGCAAGTTACAGAGGAATAGGAAAGGTCACAGGCAGGGCAAGAAGATCCCTTTGAGGGCATGGAAACGTGACTGTTTTTGATTTAGTGTGGGTGCTTCAATCGACCATCTTCTCATCAGTACATATGGAAATATACTATATGTAGATTACTCTCATATACTTTGATGAGCTGCTGCTGCTGCTGCAGTGACTGATGATCTGGCTTTTTACAGGGGATGGTTTGAAGTTCACATTCGACCTTTCTCTGCCTGGGAAGAGAACATCCCGGAAGAGCCCCAACCCGAGAAAAGTAAGGAAAGAAGACATTTTGGTTTTGTTGTATTTATTTCCTTCCATTGTCACAGCTGCAATCCAAATCCAAAAGACACGTTTATTATCGTGTGTTTTTCTCATCAAGCTCTTCCTGGTTTTTTTCCCCTGTCGATTGTGATGTCGTCCCTTTGTGTCGCACACAGATCGAGGTGATCCACGACTACCAGGAGAACCGGAGCTGCGTGTCGTACAGTCTGGAGGGAGAGGACAGCCCAGATCTGTTGAAGCGGTGAGGAGGAGGCAGCTGTCCACACATCTGCCCGTCCTCAGTACTGCTCTTGATGCTGTTTACTTTGTGATTCTCTTTGTTCAGTGGTAACGATGCCCTCTGGCTCTCTCTTTGTCTGTTTCCCTGTGTGTGACAGTCATGTGATGAGGGAACTCATAGAGACAGAAAGGATCTATGTGGAAGAGCTGCTGGCAGTTCTGCTGGTGAGGAAAAAAAAACACTCCCCCCACTTTACAATTGATCTGCTAATGGTTAAAGGTCCCCTGGTAGTATTGCATATGCATTAATCATGTATATTTTCTTAATTGTCTTTCAGGGTTACAGGGCTGAGATGGACAACCCAGCTCTTTCAGGGCTTCTGCCCCCGATCCTGCGCAGCAAGAGAGACATCCTCTTTGGAAACATGCCTGAGATCTACAATTTTCACAGCAGGCGAGTGATTAACGACTCTCATCACGGACAGACCTGTTTAAAGACACAAAGCGTGTGTGTTAATTATGCAGAAGCTTCCAAACACATCGACGTAAGAGGACAGATATAGTTTGAGCGTATAACCCCGATATTAAAGGGTAACGCCACCAATTTTACACATCAAAGTGTGTTTACGTTGCTTCCATTAATGTCACTCAGTGGCTCAGTTGCATTGTGGTTAATGGAGGTGTGAGGCCTTTCAGAAGCAGTCCACACAGTCTAACATTGCACTCTTACAATGCTGATGGACAATTTAAAAACAAATGATCAAGATAATTACAGCAGAAGCAGATTTAGCACATTTTTTATTCCACACGTCTTTCCTCCTTTTCACAACCTGCCACCTACATTACCCACAATTCAACGTAGCCACTGAGTGACAACATGTAGCTTCCTCTGGAGCCACAAAAGGCTTTTTAATACCTTTTTTTGGCACATATGCAGTGGTACTCCCCGAGACTTGTAAACAAACACTGATGTGTAAAATCATTTTCTTTTCTTTGATGCAACCTTCAGAAAAGAGTCATACTGACTCTGACTCTGATTTAGCTGAATGTTTTCACAGACATACATTCTGCTGGAACGGCTGGATTTAGAAAACTGAGCTTACCATACGTGCTAATCACTTTAATAAGACGTCCGTTGAAAGATTAAACAGGCAAACATTTAGTATTGTAGAGTATGTAGTGGTGAATGTGGCTCCCTTTAACTCTGAGCATACTGACAGTGAAGATGTTTCAGGGCTCATTTTTTTGCTCATTTTTAAAGCCAGATACAACATCCAGCTGGAATTACTTGAGAGAGATTAACTGATATCTTCAATGGTTTCTGTAGCGTGATCTTGTGTACATGCCAGTGATGTGACTCATGTCTCGAGGGGGGGGGGAAAGGGACTGAACTGAATACCAGATGGATTCGGTAAAAATAAATCGTTTTTTAACATGGATTTACAAAACGACAAAAGAAGGAACTGAACTGCAAAGGAAAAAGGCCTGAGGTCGCTGCTCAAATTAAACAAATAGATAGACACAACCAAAAGAGGACTCGTAACTCAGAGCTTTAAAAGGTCGACCTGTCTCTAAATAAAATAAATGAAGTAGATAAAATAAAACGTTGAAGCAGCACACCTGCGATGCAATGTGTGTCTGATTCACGAGTACTTTCACTGAAAAACTAACGTGGCCTAGTTATGTGAGTGCCTCAGAAACCACACATTCTACTTTACATACATGAAAAACACTGCAAAGTATCAGTCACATGAGGTCCTGAGCGTATTAATCCTGACTGGTAGGAGGGTTAACATGGTGTTTGTTTTAATCCCTTTGTTTTGCTCTTGAGATTTAATTCTTGACCTTTGACCTTGGTGGTACTCCAGGGTCTTCCTGCAGGACCTAGAAGGATGCCTGGAGGCTCCTGAAGGTGTGGGAGCTTGCTTTCTAGAGCGGGTGAGACGATATCAATGTTAATCTTGTGTGGGTTCTTTGCATTCACTTCATTTGTACATAATCGCATCCACATTTTTCAAACAGATTCCTCTTTCACGTGTCCACAGAAAGAGAGTTTCCAAATGTACGAGTGTTACTGTCAGAATAAGCCGCGCTCCGAGGCGCTGTGGAGACAGTTCTCAGACTGTCCCTTCTTTCAGGTCGGTTCTCGCTGCGATTTCACTTTCACTCAGCAGTTTTGTCTTGATTAATTTCAGTGTTTCTGTGGTCAGCGACAAATATTGACATCCATTGTGGTTTTGTTTGTCTTCCTTGTGAAGGAGTGTCAAAAAAAGCTGGAGCACAAACTGGGCCTGGATTCCTACCTGTTGAAACCGGTCCAACGCCTCACCAAATACCAGCTGCTGCTTAAGGTTAGACTGACAAACAGGGCGATCGCCTGCTGTGCATTATGCAAGTCGGACAGGCTATTTTGTGCTGTATTTTCCATGAGATTGGACTTTAATGCACACAGAGACGATCCGGTGCGACAGAAACTATCATCGTGGCTCCTCTGAAATATTTTGTTACAGAGGTGGCAGCACCGACACTGAATGACTATAGGAATATTATAGGAATGTATATAATACTACAGGCAGCTGCGTGTCTCTATGATTCTCCTGCTCTTCCAGCTACACGTTGTCACTTCAATCATGAAGGTGACATTTCTCTATTTACCTGGTGCCCCGGGGGGGGAAATATGGCACTTTAACGACCTCATTCATTAAGAGGTTAATTAGCCAATTCATAAGTTATGTCTGTCAATAAGCATAACAGTATGGAATCCCTTCAAGGTCGTGGGTCAAACACATGATTTCCTCCATTTTCTAGTAATAACGAGTTACAATTTATTTGTTTTTTTTCCTCAAGATCATGAAGTATTTATGTCCAAATCAAGGATTAAAAATGTAAATCTGGTTCTTCTAGAAGTTAAATAGGCCTGCTCTAGAATATAAAGGTTATAATACTGTGTAGAATCAAGTATTTATAGTTTAGAGAATATTATAATCTAGGATGAAACCTACAGAATGAGATAAAAAAGGCTTCTACTTCAGCACCGCAGACAGTGCCCGTGGATGTGTTAACCCACAGCGCAGTTAGCCTATTAGCTTATTATTATTTCAGAACCACGGCCCGAGTCATAGATTCTAACCTCAGTCAGGAAAAAAGATATTTAATTCAGGCAGACTCGTCTGACATATTCAACTCAACAAGCCCTCTGCCCTGCACTCTCACTGCGTTTTGGTCATTATGCTAACAAAATGCATCCTCTTAACATCCGGAGTCAAATCACCTCCTGGTCCCAGTTACGAAAACCATATTAAGCCAAAACACATCAACACCACCAGTTTCTGAAACCCCGTGTCAAAAAGAACTTTCTACAAAACTGCACACACTACACGTGTTCGATAGATACGACACACTGTTTAAGTTGCTGTATACATGTGTGGTTTTGTGTTTACACGTTTGTTCTTTTACTTGTGTGTTCAGGAACTGCTGAAATACAGCACAGACTGCGAGGGGACTTCTGAGCTGCAGGGGGCGCTCACAGCGATGCTGGACCTGCTCAAGTCAGTCAACGACTCCATGCATCAGATAGCCATCACAGGATACGAGGTGAACCACATCTGCTCCGATCTGCATCTGAAGTTTGCGAATGAGTCGTGAACTCTGACCTGAGGTAGATCTCTCTCCCTCTGTCGTACGCAGGGTGAGATTTGCGAGCTGGGCCGGGTGCTGATGCAGGGGTCGTTCAGCGTGTGGATCAGCCACAAGAGGGGCCCCACGCGCATGAAGGAGCTGGCCCGCTTCAAGCCGATGCAGAGACACCTCTTCCTGTACGAGAGGGCCCTGCTCTTCTGTAAGAAGAGGGAGGAGCACGGAGACGGCTGCGACAAGACGCCGTCGTACAGCTTCAAGCACTGTCTGAAGGTTGGTCTGTGTGTCGGTGTGCGTCTTACAGGAATACAACAGTTATTCTGGAACACTGGCTAAAATATGAAGATTTTAAAGAGTTACTTGCATCACCAAGTGTCTCTGTCATATCATTCCCTGTCAATAACAATTATTGGCTAAAGTTCCTCACATAAACTCACTTATAATCTGTCTTTTATCATATTGAGTGATAAACACGAGACACACAGTGATATTGGTGTCTGTTGAAATTTTTTAACACGTCCAAGTCGCCCAGCTGGCCTAAAGAACCTGCTGTATTTCTATAAGACTTCTTTTGTTGTTGTTGTTGTTGTTGTTGTACGTGTTGCCGTGCAGAGTGCGCGAGCGTCTCACCAGCAGCTGCTGCTCTTGATTTATTATTGAGGATTTGGGGAGGAAGCAGTCACACAGCGGAGGTGTGCGTGCGAGTGTTTGTGTTCTGACAGGACAGATGTGTTACATGATGTAAGTCTGATGTACGACGCGCTGTTTGTGCCGCTCGTCCTGACGCTGCGTGTGCGCGTGTGTGTGTGCGCGCGTCGGTGTAAACAGTGTATGTCTCTCGGCAGATGACTGCTGTGGGGATCACAGAGAACGTCAAGGGAGATGTGAAGAAGTTTGAGATCTGGTACAGTGGCAGAGAGGAAGTGTACGTGGTTCAGGTGGGTGTCTGAAGAAGTGTAACGCTGGCAGGTTAAATACTGTGTCTCTCTCTTACTCTGTTTCTTTTTTTTTTTTTTTTTTAAAACTCTCATCGCTAGAGCTACATTGGTGTAGACAGAAAATGCATGGCAACAATTTGGATTACGATGAATCTCTCTATTATTGTGCTGCTGCTTGTTTCTCTGTGTACTGCTGTGTTACCTGCAAATTTCTCCCAAGGCGGATCAATAAAGGAACATCTTAATGTTTCTTTTTAAGCAAACATGGCAAGAATATGCCATTTTCATATTCTAACTTGTGAATATTTGCAGGGTTTCTTTGTCTTTGTTAATTAACTGACTATGTTTGGGGCTGTCGGTCAAAACAAAACATTTTAATCTCAATGAGCTCTTTATGTTTCAAAGATGAATTATATAATTGCAACGTTTTTTTAGGGCAGATAAAAGTGTATGCAGATTGTTCTAATCCACTAACAGTGTGTTGTCTTCTCTCAGGCTCCTACAGTGGAGGTGAAGATGGCCTGGCTCAACGAGCTTCGCAGAATCCTGACTAACCAGCAGAAGATGCTCAGAGGTCTGAGAGCAACTCAAGTTAATACGAGACAGAGAATCAAAGTGCAAAGGTCCACTTACAAGCTTCGGAGATTCGAAATGCTTCTCAGCGCTCCAGAGGGAGAGTTGGTTGAAACTTGTATGTGGAGGTTTGCGCTTTGATTTTCTTTACCGTTTACAAAAGTTCCAAAAAGTTGATAGTAAGACAGTCGTTATTGTCCCAGGAAGGAAATCAGTGTACAGCTGTTATATGGTCATATTAGTATATAGTGAGAGCCAAGTCTGAGGCTGCCTTGAAAATCTCTAAAATTGTCATGTAATCCTGGAAATAATTAGAAAGTTTGAAGATTCAGAAAGTAAAAGAAAGTTTCCGGAGTCAATTATTATTCTAAGCAAAGTGGAGCTTTCTACGGAAGCCCTGAGGGGCACGTGAGGAAAGTTATTTTTTATGGTAATGCATCTTCTAAGTCTCATGTCAACCTGTTTATGACTTGAGAATTGGTGGAGAAAAAATGCTGGTTAATTTTTCCTTCAAATTACAAATTAAATAAACATTTTCAGGAGAATTTCTTTTTGTGTGTGAAAAATCTTTTTCACTTGGAAATTTTTTCGTCTTATAATTTTTTGTGACTTGAGAATTGGTGAAAATTTCTGTCAAAACAAATGAAATACAAATTTCCAGGAGAACATTTTTTTCATGTGTATGAAATGTATTTTTTTTTTTTAAATAATTTTTCCTC
>OMLP01029166.1:15372-33209 GCA_900302685.1 Spondyliosoma cantharus | reverse complement strand
CTATTTATGTTATGTAAAGAGTGTTTTTTGCTGCTGTACCAAAGTAATTTCCCAGTCTGGGATCAATAAAGTATTTCTATTCTATTCTATTCTATTCTATTCTATTCTGTTCTATTCTAAAGCAACATTTGGAAAATGTTTTTGGAATGTTATTAAGTCCTTAGATAACAGATGACAGAACTTTTTCTTATAAAATGTCATAAACCCATTCCAGCTCCAGGGAAGCAGGCTAAGTTACCTCAGAAAAGCCAATGCAAGCCAAGACAGGACCAAACATACCACAATGACAGCAGAATGTCTAGTGGGGAAAGTGCAATTGAAAAAACGTAACCCTAACCCTTGTTTTAACTAGAAGAATATAAATAAATAATTATGTTGAAAGACTTTTGAATATTGATGTTATCAAACTTTTACATGTCTTAATAGTCCAATTCCAATAGTTAAATAAAAGGAAATTATCATTCATCCTAGTGAGGTAATTTTTGTCTTAAGATAAAGTGGGAATGTTGTCATGATGTTTTAATGTTTAAATATTTTAATGAAAAGTTATACTGCAAAACATTTATAGATTTATTTCAAAGCATGTTATCCAACTCTAAAGTAGTATCATTCCAAGAACATTAAAAACTTTCATCCAAAAATGTTTTTAATAACATTTGGGAATAATGTTCTAAAAGGGCTTTTAGTAAACATTTTAAACAACAAGGTTATCACTAAACATTTTTGTAATGTTTTTAGAAAATGTTATCCTCGTACATTCTGGGAACTTAAAGAAAACTTCCCGCTGACAACATTACGAGAACATTCTAGGTAACATTCTCAGAACATTTTTCGCACAATAAATTGCTAGCTGGGTCCTCTCTCCTCTCTCCTCTGTCTTCTTTCCTCCTCCTCTCTGTATTTTTCTCTCTTCGTTTGTTTGAGGACAACATTTTTCTCACAGAATATCTTGACCGCCTTTGTTTCAGAATAAATTTAGCAATCAACATTAATACATACAGAGAGACACACACACACACACACACACAAACACACACACAAACACACAGACACGCACACAGTCAGTTAATTTTGTGAATAATTTCACAGCAGGTTTTCTCATTATAACAAGACGAGACTGGATATCACTGATTAGACTCACACACATTCTCACACACACACACACACGGCTTATTAATAATTAAGGAGATGAAGTTTGAAGAAAAAAGGCTGATTTATGATAGACTTCACCTCCCTGCCTCCTCACCCTCCTCACCCACCACACTAACACTCCTCCAGACTCCTCTTCCTCACCTACCTTCCCCTTCTCCTCTTGTTTCTTCATCAGCTGTTTCCTCTTGGGTGTCCAGGGGACGGTGTGTGTGTGTGTGTGTGTGCGTTAGATCCCGAGTTGACCCCTGTCCAGGAGGTACTGGACCAGCTCTCTCTTATAAAGGGTTTGGTCCCTAAACCTACAAGGTGTTACTTTAAAATGGGATTAAATAGGAAGTGCTTCAGCTAGCGGGAAGACTCGCCTAGCTTCTCACTGCCTACGTCAGAACGTCTTCCTGCTTCCGCTGGCTTGGCACCTGACATGAACAGCCACCAGCCACGCCCGTTAATGGCAGCTCTCCTCTGAATGATCTGTGCACTTGATCTGGTGCTATGATGAGTTTTAGGGGCTTTTGGTAAACCCTAAGAGCCTGTTTCAATTTGGTAGGTTAGAGTAACCTTTAACAACCTTTAAGATATTTTGCACTCTTATCATCATTATCAAGAATACCTATTGACAAAAATCACAATTCACTAAATAAAAGGTTAATCTTAAAGAGCTGAGGCTGGTCAACATACTTAGATGTAGTAGAGATCGAGAGGGTCAGGCTATGGATCCAGCAAGCCTTTCCCTTCCTGCTGAAAGTCCTTGTGGTAACTCAAGATCCCGCCCAAGGTCCCCAAATTTCCTCAAAGTCCAAACTTCATTCCAGCAGAGTGAACAAAAGAACACCAATATCCAAATTGTAATCCACAGTTGGTTGGTGATAATGGTTAATCCTCCTTGTGCTCTGTTATCCTTGGAACCAACTGTGAATCTCTTGAAGTCCATTCTGCGATGATAGGCTGCTCACATACTCCGTCATACTCCGAGGTAGGAGAGAGCAGGAAGAACATCGTCTCCTCTGTTGCAGCGTTTTTCACTCTCTCAGCTTCTCGGCCATCTATTGCTTACGAAGGCGATTTTGCTTGCTTCTTTATAAGGCCATGCAGTCGCTTCAGGTGGCGCGACGACACACTGTCAACTGTTGTTCCTCTTTTTCGTCGCAAACTCATTGTGAAATCTCGACCTTTACCGCGCTACAGCTTGTAAATTACTTTGTCTGATTAATCCTTTCATTTGATTCTGTAACTGTTTCTCATTTTTATAACTTCATCATTACTTCATTGTAACTTCATTGTTATCATGACAATCATGACACGTTAGATTATTAGTACAATACGCTAATAGTAGAGCTCTTATATATTTTAATTTTTTATTTTAATTTTAATCACTTGTGAAAACTAGGTATATTGTCCTTTTACTTGCAGATGATATCAGGCCAGTGTGTGGAGATCAGTGTTGGGGCTTGTTACTCAAAAAACATTACATTACTCTCAAAAATAGTAATGCCTTACATTACATGATTACTCCCTGAATAAAGTAGCTATTTACATTACTAGTACATTACTCGTTACATTCTTTCTACTTGCTAGCAACAAGCTTTATGTGTGCGTGCTGTCTCTGTAGGTGCTTCGTTAAGTTTGAGGTAGTGCTAGCAGCGGTGGAGAGAAGTTTCCAACATGGGCAAAGTGTGCACCTTACAGTCAAGTTATTTTCCTTACGTTCAACAAATTCAAAATAATGTTTGTATCTCCAACCGTCAAAATTGGCTTTACGCAGCGGAGCGACTCCGGAAAGTCGCATCAGCAGCTTGTTCTGCTCGTGTTGTTGACGCTGCCATTGTTAGATTCAAGATTTCAAGATTCAAGATTCAAAGGTTTTATTTGTCACATACTCATACAAGATGCGCAGTGAAATGTTTTTGTGACATGTACTGTACTTCTGTGCTTAATTGAAGTAAAGCCCTAACCCTAACCCCTAAAAATAATGCAGTGTAAGTAAAATAAATACAATAGAATACAATAAATGCAATAAAGGTTTTAGCGTAAGTTATAATTAAGTTATTAAGTTATAATTAAGTTATGATTATGGCTAATGTACATGTGCAATAGTAATGAAATTAATGTGCAATAGTTATGAATGAAGAATGTTATTATAGATATAAGTTAAGGGTTAGGGGTTAGGGTTAGGGTAAGCTGCTCTGCTACAAGCAGCAGAGTAGAAGGAGATCAGGGTCCGTTGGAAGACTTTGAATCTCCTGAGCTGTCTGAGGTGATAAACGCGCTATCTTGCCTTTCTCACCACAGTGTCCGTGTGTACAGTACATGATAAATCCTCGGAAATTTGCACTCCGAGGTATTTAAAACTGCTCACCCTCTCCACTGGTGTCCCGTCTATCAGGAGAGGGGTGTAGGTCCTGTGACGTTGTGGGCAGAAATCCACCACCATCTCCTTGGTCTTCTCCCCATTAAGCAGTAGGCTGTTGTCCTTGCACCACGTTGTCAGGTCTGACACCTCCTGTAGGTAGGCCCGTTCGTCGTTGTTAGTGATCGGGCCCACCACAACCGTGTCATCCGCAAACTTCATGATGGTGTTGGAGTTGGGTCTGGCGGCACAGTCGTGGGTGTACAGGGAGTACAGCAAAGGACTCAGCACACAGCCCTGAGGGACACCAGTGTTGAGGACGAGGGGGTGTGATGTGTGCCCTCCCGCTCTGACAACCTGAGGCCTGGCAGTCAGGAAGTCCAGGATCTAGGCACACATTGATGGGTTCAGGCCCAGGTCATACAGCTTAGTAGCCAGCCTGCTGGGGACTACAGTGTTGAAAGCTGAACTGTAGTCTATGAACAGCAGTCTGACATAGCCCCCTCCTACGATGTCGAGGTGGGAGAGGGTGACGTGCATGACCTGGGAGATGGCATCGTCTGTGGATCTGTTGGAGCGGTAGGCGAAGTGCAGTGGGTCTAAGGTGCTTTGAAGAGAGGAGCAGATGTGGTCCTTTATCAACCTCTCAAAGCACTTCATAACCACCGAGGTCAGTGCTATGGGACGGTAGTCGTTCATACCGACTGGGGAGGCGTTCTTGGGCACAGGGATGATGATGGTGTTACGAGGTGACCCAGAATATAAATGTTTATTTTAACTAAGTGGACATTATATAGCAGAGGTCTAGACTCAGAAATGCTCACCTGTCCTGCATTGTCCCATTCAAACATACTATCCACATGTGGTTTGTTGGGATCTGGTCACCCTACATTAAGCTGAAACTGCTTAAAGATTGGAAGCTCGGGGGGAACATCTATCCTTGCTCTTGTAAAAGTAACTTACGTACTTACTTACTTGTCCAAGGCCCGGTAATGAACATTTTGTGTCTAATTACTTTAATCTGTGCACAAATGTGATAGTAACACTAGTTTTATGGGGAGTTTCATGTTATATAATGACGCATCCGATGGTTTGTTACACAGATCCATCCGGGAAGTCACCCAGAAACTGTTTGGAAAAGGGCGGGCACTTTCAAAGAATACTTTTATATATTGATAGGATACCTCTATCTGTCACAAGCTATCACAGGCTAGTAGGCTAGATGAGGCTTGGTAAATCAAACTCTTCCTGAAGCCAGTCGTAAGAAGAATGAAAAAAATGTTCCCTATCGAGAATAACCCTTGATGCTAATGGAATGGACGGACTGTTTTATAAATGTAGTAGCGGACACTGGATGTCTGAGTGGCAGGGGCAACAAATAAATAAAAGATGCCCCAGCTGTATGTGGTGAGGTACCAGCGCCGGAAAAGTCATGAGAGGGCACCAAGTTTTCTACATTGGAAAGGCCCCCTAGAGTGCACTTCATCATGTTTTATCTACCATGGGGCCATCCAAGAGGGAATTTGAATTTGTATTTTGCCCTTGCCTTCAGTCTTTAGTATACTTTATGTTAACCTAGGTTAATCATGTCCTGGGCCTAGCAAGAGAGTGGAACTAATCTCATATAACTCACTCAGTTAACCATTATTTCTTGAAATGTGGAATTAATCCTTAAAAAGTAGAGCACTGTTGCACGTTTGTGATACATCAAATTTAAGACGCAGTTCCCACACGGTTAAACGGTTTCTAATTGAAGTCATATTTTTCCCATCATCCTACGTGTGAACACTTTCTAAGTTCCCATTTGAAGGATCATTCCGTCATTGCCATTTGACATTTCTAAGCAGAAGTCGTGGCAAATATGTGACATTCAGATAACTCCAACTTTAATTGAGGAAATTCCATGAGAGAGAACTGGTGCTGATTCCAGCTCACAGCTGACTGGGTCAGCTGGGTTTACCAGATGGCCAGCTTCTCCGCCATTGGCTCACCAGTCTCTCCAGTTGTGCTTCTGTCTGCGCTGCATGATAGGGGGTGTGGTCATGATTGGATATGATATGAGACTACAAATCCCAGTTGGGGGGGGTTGAAGAGACCCTTAGTACGGCAGCGAGTGGGCAGATCAGCCAGGCAGAGGTCCAACTGCGTAGGAGCTGTATGTCGGGAAACACAACCTGTGGCCTGACTGGGTCGTTCTCCCCCCTACATGATTTATGGCCAATCAGATGCAGCAAATGAGCCTTACAACAACATGCTAATTTCTCTCTCTTCAAACCACCAAATGAGTAAAATACTGTGAAATGAAATTAAACTAAAATTCAATCTACTCCCAATTGTTGAGGAAACATAAATAATAAGGACTTCCTGACTATGTTGGCTTTCAAGTTCATTCTTGTTATTTATTAAGTTTTTATTAATTTTATATGTCAGTCGTAGTCTTAAATATTCCAGTCTGTTGTAAAAAGTGCCCAAAAGTCATACTTAGTAAAGATAATGTTTTTAAATATAACTTTGGTAAACGTGAAATTCACCCATACAAACAGTACTTGAGTAAAAGTATTAAAGTATCTAATATTAAATGTACTTCAAAAGTACAGTGCAAGTAAAAATGTATGTTTATACTGTATAATATGGGTCGACTGATTATGAGCTATTCAGCATTCGTCTGATTATCAGAGGCAACAGTTTGTAACTTCTGGAGAAAGAAATGTAAGTCTCATTTCCAGATCGTCACACACCAGCAGTGGGCTACGCCATCAAGAAGCCATCACTGCCTTCGAGAAATATGTTCAGTCTGTTGATTTGTCTCTCTTCGATGAGATCTGAGTCATACTAGCACAGAATACATTCACAGAATAAATGGTTTGGTAACAGATTTTGATTGTTTTTTGATGATGTGCGCACGAGACCGGTGGACCCTGCCACTCCCTCAATGTAAGCTTGGATCGACTTCAGCCATCAGTAGGTGTTGCAGATGATGGATCTCAACAATCAACTATTTTCCTGCGCAAAGTTACGTAGTGTTGCTCTAACTGAATGATGCACTTCTTGCCCTGATGCAGAATGTAACTGCAAAGTAACTAGTAACTAAAGTTAAAACTTTAAATGTAGTGGAGTGAAAAGTGAGTATTTGCCTCCAAAATGGAGTGGAAGTGTAAAGTCTTTCTGTGTCTTACTGCTTTCAAAATCCCTGTCACTATGGAAACAACTACATCCTCCATGTTAGCAACTACATAGCTAGTTTTGCACACAGAGAGGAAAACCTTACAAAAGAAAACGTGTCAGCTGCCAGCTTGTTTCGGTTCATACCCTCAGGGACCAGATTGGATTCGGGTAACTTGCCGTTTTCAGCTTGTAGGTTGCTAACATGGAGATTGTTGACCTTGTTTCCCGTCGCGATGAGGATGTTAAAACCAGTAACATGCAGATACTTCAGGGGATTGCTGACTGAAATAGTTGGCCAGTGGCAAGCTGATACTGACTGTCTACATCCTGTGAGTCAGACTACGTCAGTTTCTTTTTGGCCCCCTTTTACCGAGCAACTGCTTATTGATTTACCAGAAATCACAAAATTATAGCCAAAAATAGAAAGACAACACTTCACCCACAGGCAAAATGTTATATGAAAGTCCATGACGTCTACACATCTGCTTGGTCTACAGACATAATGAGATATACTGTGCAAAAACCACGGGTCAGCATTTCTGCTTGTGTTTTTGAGATTGCCAGTAGAAACGACTGTATTTCAATTAGTAATAAATTAAACATTAAACACAGCGCCAAAGCACATCTAGGCTAGTCATAACAGCAATATCACACACCTGGGCCCCAGAAATCTTATCTTAAAGATAAGATTATCTTTTAATCTGATAAATGTATCTCTAATTAAAACCTTATAATCCAAACAGCTGACACACGACTATAAATAACAGAACAGAACAATGATATCAATTTGTTTTTATGACCTTGGTCACCTTAATTGTACCAAAAAATAAAGCACATTTCACCTTAGACCTCTCATTGTGAACTTGACCCCAGGAATTCCTCCTTGGAAGTCATGAAAGATGACTTCATGACTTCAACAACAGCTGACGTACCGCCCAGTCACAACATCGTGTATCACAACACTGATCCCACACACTGTGTACTGCTAGGTACACACAAGGAAACAAATGTGACACCAGAGACGTAGTGTCAAGTGCACCAATAGGAGCTAAGGGGGCCAGTGGAAAAATTGCCTGCCCTCACACGCCAAACAACACTCACATTTACAGTACAGAGACCAGGTGACAGTGTAATTATAACCGCCTGTATACAAACATGGTGAGTCCTGTCAAAACATAAACATAGACTTCAAAGCATGAGATCCCTGATTGGACGTTCATCCTAGCTGGCTGATTTATGATCGTCTCACTAAAAAACTCAATGTGACTGCGGACCTTCTCCTCGGCAACAACACTGCTCTCTTGCATGCGAGCGCTGTTCTTTACATTCCTCTTACGTCACACCATCCCCAACATATGTAACAAGGGGCCGTGTCCAAGGGCATGCTGGTAAGACAGGGAGGTATTGGAAACTATGTAGAACAGGTTGCCTCAACTTCAAAGTTTACAATAGCTGTTGATTGTGGATCATCTGCAGACTAGTTTCGCATTGATACCAAATGATACCAAACTAAGATGTACAAAATTACTCTGTAGTGTATTTTTTATTTAAATTTGCATCCAGGAACAAGTTGGTGATGATAATATGGTTGACAGCTTCATATTAAAAGTTTGAAATCAGGTAAACACTCTCCATCAATGTTGACCGCGTTGGAGCACCAAGCATCAATGATGTGAATAGAGTCCACCTCTTCTCGTCCTGCCAGGTTTCTGCGCTCTGACTGCAGTGATCTGAGTTGCTGTGGCTCAGAAAGATCTCAGTAAAAAAGTCTCAGATTTTCCTGCTGCTGTCCCATTTCATTGATTTCATTTTCCTGCGATTGGACGGTAGCCAGCTAATCTTATCAAGACAGAAATAATTGATTGGCATCCAAAGCACAGACTGATATCAAACCAAACAGATGATGCAGTGAGTTTGGCTTCCTTGCTGCCGCAAGAGAAAAAAAACTTTGTGTTGTCAGAGAAAAAGCAAAGCTTAATAAATGCCTGGTTTATCCAGGTCAACCTCTCCAACTGCTCCAGCCTTTTAGTATCACAACATGTCTTCAACAAAAACACGATTCTCAGATCAAATATCCAGTGGATTATTTGTTCAAATAATCCTATGTAAGAACATATTCCCTGAAAACAAAAGTCGGGTCCACTGCGTCTCTCTCTCGCCTCTCGCATTCCCAGAAAATTTGGAGGACGTCTTACTTGGAAACAGAGAGAGTTCATGTGACCTCAACACTTTCAACTCTGGCCAGATTCTGACTGGCATGCCACAGTCGCTCAGATGGCATCACGCTGAGTACAGTACATGCAGCGGGTGTTTGGAGGTCAACAGCCGGCTCTGCTCAAAGCGTTTCCACTGTAGCCGCTGTCGTGAAACGTTGCTCGAACATCCCTCAGGTGGTTCCCCTCTGACATACATCAGTGAGTACTGCCACGATCATGTGAGGTGGCCTCCCCCACCCACTCTTTGCTTGCTGCCCCACAGGGCATGGGCCAATGTGGTGCTTGAGCCAACATCCCAACATGTGGTGATGTGTGCACCGACACCCTTTAATCTGCGAGGCACGTGGCACCCAGACACTGCACGAAGGACCTTGAAACCAAAACATTTAGATTTGCAAACTTATTCAAGTGTATTTTTTCTGTCTCCACAGGACATGCACAATTTAATTCGCTGTTCAAATGCTAGTGAAGTCTGTCTTTCACGAGCTCGTACAATCATGTGACTCGACTTCCGAGGCTTCTTGTTAACAGAGGTTATCAAAGAGATGACACTCAATGCAACCGTTCCCTTCCCTTCCCCTTTCTGTGAAAATGAATCTATAGTCACATAAGCTTGGGGGTTTCAGTTTACACTTTTTCATGTGTGAGCGGGGTTTCCCTTCAATTTTGTTTTTTTATCAGAATGAATCATGTAGCAACAGTTATTCAGTGCAGTTGAGATGATTTTATCTTACAGTGTAATGATCCTATTAATACAAATCTGACCAGTATTAGTGGCCCAGGTAGAGCAGGAGTCTTTTAACAGTTTGCCAGACATTAGTCTTAGACATGCAGGTAATTTTGTCTCCAACACAGGAGATCAGCATGGCATTTGAAAATATTGAAATAAAGGCATTTTTTAAAATTGTAATTTGTGTTGGAAATGGAGTGTGCCTTTTAAAAAAACAAACTCAAAATCCCAATAAATAATTTTTAAGTATTTGGGGGGAATTGCTGGTTAAAAACACATAATTGCTCTAAGTATAACACACAATCACCTAGAAAGATGCATATCAGTGAGATACATTTTTATTTCTTATCAACAGCAAGTCATTCATTGTTGCATTCTTTCCAATGCAGGGCCACTTCTGAGAAGCAAGTTCCCTGAATGTGCTGGACAACTGCCCATTAAAGCCCAGGACCCTATAAAATGTGGAATGTGGATTGATGTACAAAGACCTGTTCTGGGTTTTACTCAGCAGAGCTTCCTAGAACCGGAAAGCACTCCCACCTCTTGGAGCAGGCCTTTGTTCTATAGTACATTATGTTTTGATCACAATAATACCCCCTGAGACAGCAAATTGAAGTTTTTTACACTTCTGGTAGGTGGATTTTGTTACCTCGGAGAGAGCCAGGCTAGCAGTTTCCCCCTATGTCCAGTCTTTAAGCTAAGCTAGCCACTCTGAGCAAGAAAGCAAATAAGATTATTTACAAAAATGTCGACTATTTTCGGTAGCTGTACCTAGCTACCGTTAGCTAGTTTGCTCATGGCTCTGTTAGCTGTGGAGCCAGTAGCCCTAAAGTTTGCCTGAGCCACACAGATCGCAGGGGGAGTCAACATGGGGCATGTGATGTTAGTTCAACTGGATTTGGCGGCCTGAGATTGAACACAGATGGACATCAAACTGGGGTTGAACAGACATGGCAGTCAAGGCAAGAAGTGACAGAGGTGAAAATTGCGGGTGAAAATGGCGTGTAGAGTCAGAATATTTTCACATCTTACTCTGTGAACTGGGGATTTATTTCAAACAAACCAGAGGAGATTGTGGGAGCACAAACCAAGACTCTTTTGTTGAGTTTTATTGAATTTATGTCAAGTTTGAATGAAGTGTGGTAAAAGAGAGTAACTCAGAAGGTGTATGGTTGTATTTTTCTCATTTACAAGGAAAATAGAAATAGGAATACTTAATTTCTTGACACTTTGTTTTTATTGTGTACATTTTTTAAGCTAACAGCTGCCGTATATCTGCAAACTTAAACAACAAGGGCTATCGGACTATTGCTTCTTGCCTCTAAGTGGTATTATGAGATAAGACGGGCCGCACACTCACCTAAGTAGACATCTCTGCAGACCAATACATAGACTCTGTTTGATATAATGTCAACACTGTAGTTTCTTCACACTCTGTTGATGTTTTTGAATGTTTTGAACTAAAATTCTGGCCATTTATTGGAAATTGCTCCTGAAGTAGTGGCTCTCAAACTTTATCCCGTATGATGCTGTGAAAGGTTACACACCCTGCCCCACAATTTGTAACAATCATTAACAATAGTGGCGGAAGCAACTTATATATAGGATGGAGGAAGTCACCAGACAACAAACAAAAATGAGTCACATTGCAGGTGGGATAAAAGTCACCAACGGCAAAGACTGTACTTAAATAGAAACACAGATATTTTCCCATTAATGATAAACTCCTGTTATCACTTGACCTAAGTTACACATTGAAAACACGCAATAAACAAACTCAGTCCCCTCATGTAGACCTTGAGATGCAGTTGAGGGGTAGTAGCAAATTGAATTAAGATTTTCTCGCAATAAGCTTTCGAAACACTCTGCTAGCATCGCAGTATTAACACACTTGGCATTCTTAGTGGGTTATCCAGTAATGTGTGTTGTGGCTAATGCAGGACACACAGTTATAATTTATTTTATAGTTCCACTTATAGACTTGAAGAGGCTTAATGGGCTTGACCAGAAACTGACTAAATAGGTCGTGGTTTTATTATATGTGGAAGGCAGATGGCATCAAGAGAGTTAAGATGTCTCCATGACTGTGAAAACTGAAGTGAGTCACCAAACCAGCACTGGGTGGTATGTTGGTTAGTGACGGGGCACGAGAGCTCGGTGCTCTCAGCAAGAGACAGACTTGTTGGGGTTACTGCAGGTTTTCTATCTTTGGGAAAAAATAGGTCACTGCTGCTTATGAGAGCAGAACAGAATTTAGAAGTTAATTACAACCAGGAAACCCACGGATGAAGACAAAATGTAAAAGGCACGAGTGGTTTTAGCTAACGTGATCCTCCAGCTGCAGTCGACGACCACCTGATGTTATGTGTAGAATTATTTTACGAGAGCCGTCACATCACAAGCCTTCCAGGTATTTTCTCTGAGGAACTGTAACGGATGTTGTAACAAAATATTTGTCTCTACTTGCTCGGATCCAGATTTTTTTGGCATGACGTTTAAGTGGAACACGAATGGGACAAAAAAGCTCAGCAGGATGCTGCCACTTCACTGCTCCGTGCACCAACAAATGCAAATGAGTCATTACAGCTCAGGAATGCCGGTGGAATTCCTGATTTATTACAACTCACAATAATCCAACCAGTGTGGCACAGGGTTTGAACTTTATGTTGAAAGATAGGATTACTGACAAACAATGTGAAAACTCAGTGCTCGCTTAGTAGATTTCTAGTTAAGCCAAAAAGTGTTGTAACTCAGTGTATTTATCCATAAGCTCTCCAGCCTAGAGGGACGAATACTGAGGTTGGGTAAATGAGCTACTGTTCGGTGAAAGCTGAAATATATGCTAGATTTTCAAGTTGGCACAATCAATGTCGGATATTTACAAGTTACCGTCCTAAAAAATCTATCCAGAAAAAAGCAGCTATTTTAATTGTTTTTATTCTTGTATTCTCTTCCTGTGCTACTTTCAGAAGCCGGTCATTAGTTTATGTTAGCGGACTCCATCTTCTAATCATTAGCTTACAGAGAATAAGTAATTACAAGTAATACAAGCTTCCTTGTTTAGTTGGTACTGTACAGACTGTGAACATGACATGTTTATGTTTTGTTGCAAACCCTCCTTCAGACGGGACTAGTAAGCTTGATTGATGCTCAGGTACTAGCTCACAAAGGCAATTTGTATTCAATGCTTACACGCAGGTCACAAGTGACTGTTACTTTGCATATACGCGACCCTCGCATGCTCATGTATGGGCAATTGTTAAATGAGCGAGGAAAAAAAAAAAAAAATGTAAAAAAATTGCAGCTTGCACGTTGCCCATTTAAGGAAGCTAGCACCCTGCCATCGCCAGTAAACAGGACAGTTTACTGACGTCGAAGAACCTCAAGTTCCTCTAATGACTGAGGCAAATCACCAAGAAGCTGAGAAGTCTTTGAGTTCAGACACTTAAAATGACAGGCAACAGTTTCTACAAATAACAGGTGAATTTATTTTTCCAAAAAGTTATTTACATTATGTACATAAACACGTCCCCCCCCCCAAAAAAAAAAACAAAAACAATAAGCCACATACAGTAACAGTAACACTCTGCACAAAAACCTCAGAAAAGATCGTGTGCAATGAGATCAGGCGTTTTTCCTTCACTGGTTCAGTGTATCAGTAATCTCTCAGCAGAAAGGCACACTTGTTCACCAACACCCACACATGACCAAACACACACACACACACAAACATTCACACACACACACACAAATACTGCATCTAGGAGAAATGCATTCAACATATGCTTCATCACGGGATGTGATCTGATAAATAACGTTGGTCTTGCAGTGCTTCCATTCTTTTTTTATAAATAAAAAAAATATTTAAAAATGTACAGTACAGCGACTACAATTGCTGGTGTATGTCCACTGGCACAGATCTGTGTTCTACATCACTAGTCCACACAAAGGAACGTTCTGTAACTCCTCGGGCGATCTCAACACAGTAAGGACTGCCCCGCGCCTCCAGCCTGCGCGTCATCTTCCAGCTGTCTTGTAGGCTGAACCCCAGAGTCCTCGTTTCCAGAAACAGATGGAAACATTGCTGGTGCAGTTAAGAGTCCAGTCAAGCCCCTCGCACCGTGCGCTGATCAATCCTCCTACAAAAAGTGCTCAAATAAAGAGAAGGCGATGCTTCTCGCTGATCCATGTTGGGTCCCCCATGGTGATGGTGCATTGGTTGTTTGAAGTGCTGAGTTGTTGTTACATGGGCAGCCTGCCAATCAAAAACAAGTTTCATTTAATAAGAATCGCAACCAGCTTCTAAAATCTAAT
Organism: Spondyliosoma cantharus; assembly: GCA_900302685.1. Lineage (NCBI taxonomy): Eukaryota > Metazoa > Chordata > Actinopteri > Spariformes > Sparidae > Spondyliosoma > Spondyliosoma cantharus. The sequence continues at coordinate 19,285 of OMLP01029166.1, read as the reverse complement.
TTCATGCAAGACATCCAACATTGTAATGGTTCCTACCTTTTTCTTGGTTTCACTTCCCAACCATCACGACATTTCACGAAAGTTACAGATTCCCCTGGTGAAATCTCGGTTCTTCCAGGGTCTTGGGCACAGAACGTAAACCTGCGACAAAACAAAAAGGAGAAATCTCTGTAAAACTTTGTCATGTGAAATAAATCCTAGATGGTGCGCTGTCTAGTTGATGCTGCTCCTACTTACTTCTTCTGCGTTTCTCCAGCTTTCACACGAATCCGCCGGACTTCCAGCACAGGTTTGGGAGGCTTGGCGTTCCAGGACCAGAACGTCTTCTTGATGTTCTTCCAGACAGAGTTCCAGGATTCAGAATCTCCTTCCCAGCTCAGTTGGATCTTCAGCAGGTCACCGATTTCATCCTCAGTAAACACCAAGAAGGTGTTGGTCAGGTTCAGACCGACAGCTCCATCATGGCTGGACCAAGAACGATAAACCAAGTTAATTCAGCTGCCCAGAAATAAATCACATAAGGTCTAGCAGCTTTTTAGTTTTGGCAAAGACATTAGATGAGCATTAGCTAATTAGCAGTTGAACTGAAAGCTACTCAAGTTCCTCCTCCAGTCTGAGTGCATCACAAACGTATGTGTCTGGCATTTTAAAAAGTCCGGTACAAACAAGGTTCAGTTTCCAAATGTATATCATAGCAGTCTGTGCACTTTGCACACAGTTTTGCAGGAAGTAGTTAAAGTTTGTACTTACACATCAACAAATATGTTTGCCGTGTCGTTATGGGCTCCGTACAGCTTGACGTGGAAGGTGGGATCTGCATGGTCTGCCTGTTTCCTGTTGAACACGTGCATCTTCATCTGATAGTGGTAGCCTTAAAAAGAAAACATACAGAGTTAATGTTTGATCCCCCCGTTGGATTGTGTACAGTAGTAGTTTACTCTGGCAACTGCTGGATCATAAAATATGTAGATATGGAGGTCAAGAAGATAAGAGACTAATTGGTTTTACTCTAGCAAGTGAACATGGTAGTAAAAGATAACTGATAGCAATACATTTCCAGGCAATGTCCTTATAACTCACCTCCGAAGGGAGTGTCAGCACGTGTCTTCAGGTACATTTTACTGTTGCGTCTCTTGCGCATCTTCCTGGCGTTGTAGCCGATGTTGTTGCAGCGATTTTTGCGGCAGCTGAGGCAGATACCTTTCTTGAAGCGATCGGGGCCGGTGCACTGGAAGGCAAAGCTCATGTGGTCCTTGTTCATCAGGGAGTCCACAAACAAATGCACTGCACGCTCATGCTCGCACTTCATCACCTCCATAAAATCTGGAGGAAAAAAAAAAAAGAAAAAAAGGAAGAAGATTGGGTATACGGTCAGACATCGCACAAAAGGCTAGGTATGTTGTTGTTGGAGCTACAGTCAGTGCTCAAGAACTTACTTCCAGCCACTGCCAGCACGTCACCCAGTGCACAGCCGGGCTGCACATCACCACCGTTGGGGTAGATGTCAATGTCCCCAATTGGCTGCTGGATGCCAATACTGACACCCAAAGCCTCTCGAGTGTAAGTATGCAGAACATCCACAAAGTCGGCGTCATCTGGGGAGAGGCGCTTCTGCTCCTCCACACCCTCAAACATCGGCCCTGCAGGGTCCAGACCTATTAGAAATCAAAGATGAGACTGTGTCAGTCAAATGAAGCAGCACCATCTTCAAAGGAGGGCTATTGCCGATTCAAGTTGCCATAGCTTACCGGTGATTCTGCCGATGGTCCCGCGTACAAACGTTCCTGCGTAGCCGGCGACATGAGCGCCTAAGCTGTAGCCAATCAGGTGCACTTTCTCCAGAGGTAGCTGCTGCTCGTCCTGTTAAGAGAAAAAAGTTGCAACACTCACATCAGCAGCTGCAACCAGGAACGCTTAAACACACTGAACAAATTCTGGATTCCAGCCAGAGATGATCCGTCGTGCCTGCAGCTGAGCCGAGCTCAGTTAACCGGGACAGGATCTACAGATAGTCCCTTCCATGCAACAGCGCCTCCACCATCTGTCTCAGTTTGTCTCCATGAAATGGTCTTTGTCCATGTTTACAACTACATGGCAGGCTGCCTGGAGCTCTCCTCACTTGCCATTTGTGGACTGGTCCAATTTTGTGACAGTCCTGATGAATGGCGATTGTTGCCTTTGCCTCAGTACGAAACCGACCATGATCCTTATAAATTTCTCTGAAGAGCTTTGATCTAAAGAAGAACCTGAGCTGTGATGCCAACATACCAGACAGAAATTGAGCGGCTGCCACAGGGTGACGTGGGAGTTAAACATTTTTTTTTAAAAACCCAAAAAAATGGATATTAAGCATACCATCGCACTTCGTCTAACACGTTCTCGACAGTTCTGTCATGCTCACGAAAGTCTGCAATCTCTTAAATCACTAATGGAAAGACAGAGGGGTGGCAGGTTTTATGGATTAGCAGGTTCTCAGCTGCTCTGCCAAGATAGCTCAGATAACATGCACTCACCATAAATCATTCAGAAAAAACACATGATATTTAATGAGACAATTGCCCTACATGTACATGCCAAAGACACCTCGGAGTTATTAGACAAAACTACGTCACGGCTGAGTGGCAATATGTGCACGAGGAGCATTGCGGTTGGTTTCCATTGCAGGAAATAGAAACCCAAAGGAGCATTTGCATGATTGGATCATAAACACACGTTTTTTTTTTGTTTTTTTTTGTTTTTTTTACCTGAAGCCAGTTGATCATCGCAGCAATATCCAGGCCGACGTTTTGGGTGTGGTTGACCGCATCTGGGTACAGCTGCTGGGCCATCGCTATCCAATCGACGACGACCACATTGGCCTCCGTTTCACGCCGCATCACCGCAGCGACCAGCTTGTGCATCCAGCTTTCGAACATCCCACTCATCTGCGAGAAAAGACAACAGGAATCATTCATTCGGACTCCTCTAACCTGGTGACCTCTCTCTGCACAATCTCTCACATTCACATGATAAATTCCATCAATCAAAAAGCAGACTGCAACACAGACGCTCCCTTCACTCAGTGAGAGCTGAGGGTTGCCAAGGGTGACCCAGACAGAGAAAGAGCAGGCCTGCCACTGGATACGGAGGTAACAATATTTCAAGTCATGTACCGTCCAGCCGTGGATGATGAAGATGGTCTTGGCTGTAGCGTTGAAGCCACACTCCTGGAGACAGTCCTTCTTGCCGGCCTGCAGGTAGCAGCCCTCATGCTCCAGGTCTAAACTCTTCCTCATGTTGTACTTGACGGCGCCATCGAGAGCCCTGCCTTCCGTTGACAGCTCATCCAGTCTGCTGTCCTCACCTGAAGGAGAAAAATAGATAAAAAATAATGATTAGGGAATGCTCATTTTTAAAATGAAAACGAAACAAATAATAACCTCACTAACAATGATTCAGTTTCAAAACACACCAACCAGCCAGTCAGCCCTCACACCGGCAGGGAGCGGCTGAGTGAGCCAATCGACGCGCTTTTGTAGCCAACATCTGCTGCTGCAATACAGCCGGCAGGCTGCACGTTGCAAATACACGCAGGCGCAGAGCCAAAATGTCACCACCACCATCGTTCTTCTTCTTCTTCATCATCTTCTTATTCTATTTCAACCTCTCTTTCACACGGTTGCAGCCAGAGCTCGTATAATTATATCTGACTGTAACACACTGTTCTCTCAGCCTGGAGGCTAAAACGGTCACACACACCTTCCTTGGATCAGGCAATAAAGGGAAGAGGATGCTGACAGTTTATCCACAGATTAAAAAGGAAAGAAAAAAAGAACACCATATGGAAATGTTTGGTCACTTTAAGACTGCACAGCAGATTTTTTTTTGTTTTCTTTTTTTAGACATTTATCCTCTCTCTTTGATTCCTGGTGAG
>OMLP01029166.1:0-11050 GCA_900302685.1 Spondyliosoma cantharus | reverse complement strand
ACCCCGGCTTCTCTTCTCTTCACTGATATTATTCTGTATTGCACGCCAGGGAGCCCGAGCAGGGGGCTGCGTTAGTGTTTATAGGATGTCCCGTCATGAAGGTAAGAGTACACCCCGGCACAGAGGCGCGAGCGAGTCGGGATTTTGCGACAAAAGCGTTGACAGACCACCGCTAGCTAACGTGAGCTAGCCGAGAATTTCTTGTTTTGCAGCCCATCCTCGCTAACGCTGGCTAGTGCAGCAAGGTTGCAGTGTAATTTCGTGGGGACGCATTATGGCGGCCGCAAAAACGTTCACCTCACCCGACGGACCTTGCAGTTGACGTTTGCGTGTCCGAAAATGTGCAACGGTCAGCGCCAGTAGACCAAAACAACGCTGACATATAAACGGAAGACGCTAGTTTATGTTAGCCAAGTGTGCCAGCTAGCTCGCAAGCTAACTGGTAATAGGTTATGTAGGTTAACGTTGACGAGCCGTGGGGCAAAGGGGGGAGTGCCGAGAATGGGAAACACAGGAGAACAGCGGACCCCAGATGGCGTTGCCGGGTCGAGTCTGGTCGAATTGTGTATGTTAGCTAGTTTTTAGCCCCCTTCCTGGTAACAAACTGGCCTGTATATTCCAGTTTCGCAAGCTAACGTGTAGCGAACCAACATTCACCTCGTCCTTGTGCTCAACCTTGTTGGGCTTGAAGTTCGTTGTTAGTGTCGAGCAGACGTCTGTTAACACTGTCAATACATGTTTCAGCCCACCAGCGAGTAAAAAGTGAAGTTGGGTGAAGTATACAACAGCTGTCTAGCTTGTCAGCTAAGAGTTAAGCTAACGTTAGCCGGGTTGTTCGTTAAATGATTAGCCAGCAGCGAAGGTTAGTCAGGCCCGAGCGGCCTTTTATATTTCCCTTGCCTGAGTTGTTGTTGTTGTTGTCAACTGTCCTGTCAGTAAGTCACCAAGTTATTTATGTCTGAGATGTAAGTTGTTATCCTTGTTACTGTCATAAACGCCTCTGTAACAGCTAGTCGTCAGTCTCTGCACAGCAGGATCCGCTTGGCACTGAGCTTTCCCCAGTGTATTAGCTATGAATGGAGAGAAGAGGGAGTTTAAACCGCCTGGTGTCATACAATACACCGAGACTGCACGACTGTCCAAGTCAATCAAGAATTGGCCTGACATGAACACATGTGAACCCTATGTGACACATCAGGTTAAACTATATACACATATATATATATATGTATATATATACATACATACATACTGTGTCCACCCCTTGTAGCACTCCTTACATCTTTTAATAAAACTACACTAACATCACAACCATCATTTATGAATGAGTGGGGTGATGTTAGTGTAGTTTTATTAAAAGATGTAAGGAGTAGGGACTCGATCTAAATCTGTTGCTTACCCCTGGATAAGAGGATTGCTACAAGGGGTGGACACAGTAAACCAACCTGTAATGTTTGATGCCAAGCAGAAGAAACATGCATCACTTTTAATGTTCAGTTTTGGCTTGACTGCATTAACGAAGTGTTGTTTCTTCAAATGTATTTTTAATATAGCAGTCTTCTTGTGTCACAATCAAACAACATTATTGAGACAACACAGACCTCTCACCCATGTCCCTTCACCGCCATGACAAAAGCAAACATACAACTAAACTAACAAAATACATAACAGCCCATGCATCCAAATTGATTTAATTATAAATCAATATCACTGTGAAGGAAAAACATCCATCCATATCATCATTGTTAAGATACACCTCCATTTTGAAATTCACACAATGGCACATATGTGTCGCCTTTTCTGTCCAAACGTTACCTCCCTCTTTAACATTCAAAGTGAGAGGAAAAGTCTGCTAGCTGTGGGACTATTTTATGCAGTGTAAACTGGCATAAACTGAAGCTGTAATGGTGACTAGCAAAAAACAGTTTTATCTCCCTGTCAGTTAATATTGAGACAAATTTGATACTTTTAGAGGTTCTTGTTGTTGGGCCATGTTTTATGTGTGTTAGTGGAGTCAGTTTAAAGTAAACCTTTCTGCATTTTACTGGTTACTATTATTTATGTGTTGTTTTTTCTTTAATAGCCAAAAGTCGAAAAGAAAGGGATTACGGACATCATCATGACATCATCTCATACCAGTTGCAGGCCCCTGATAAAATCAAATTAAATTGTGTCGTGGCAGACTTTGTGATATCTGCAGTTGTCAAATCGTTGACCAAAGAGTTGATATAATATTGTATCGTGATGAAACTGATGATTTACAGTCCATACCATGCAGTACACTGTCACATCACCACAAAAACAGTTAAATCAACCTCTGTCACAGCCCCAGTTAAAACTTCAGATAACTGTACATGAATACAGTATTTATTCATCTTACCAGATTCTTTCAGTCAAATTTTTTTAAGCAGTTTGTTGTCTGTAATAAATTTCAGGACTTTTCATTCAGTAGTAATCTAGGATGTGGAGCTTCCAGTTCAAGATAGAATAATGTCAGGAATTTGCACAATCTGTTCTCCCTTTAGCATGACCTCCAACCAGACTCCATATTCTTCCAATTAAAGTACCACCTTTCATCACCATTTATCTCTTAATATTTTGTCTTTTACATCTTCTTATAACGTCTTATCTTTCTCCCCTCAGGCGTCAGCTGTGATGCATGTTTGAAAGGCAACTTCAGAGGTCGGCGATACAAATGTTTAATTTGCTACGACTACGACCTGTGCGCATCATGCTATGAGAGCGGTGCAACCACAACCAGACACACCACAGAACATCCCATGCAGTGTATATTAACCCGAGTCGACTTTGGTAAGTAGAATAAATATTCACATCTGGCTAATTGTGAGCAGAGCGCCTGTCTGGCTTGTGAACATATAGACTGTGTGAACTTGAACCATGAGAGCTGTCTGTCAGTCAGTGTTATGATATTTATTGCTGTCATTATTGTTGCTTAGTAACACTTTACACCAAATGACAGATGTTTAACACAATATATTAAGACTTACTACAGTTAGTTGTAAGATTACAATTACAGTATCTATAAAGTGTTTCTCATGGTGGTTTATCGCCTGAATGTCAGTACGATCAAAAAGTACGATTTAATCTGCATCTAATGACACCCTCATTAGATGCAGATAAATTGTGTTTGTGTGTGTGTGTGTGTGTGTGTGTCTTAAACAAAGAGAATGAAACTTGGAACAGGGATTTATTTGAATTTTAGAATATTAAGAACCATTGCTCACAGCCACCAGTCACATTTAATCAAGAACTGATAATACTATGTCACGTCATATTAAGAGTAAATCTCCAGTAGTGTCAGTTTTTGGAAACCTAGCACAAGTAAAATTGTTGCAGCACGTGTTATCTTTTCCTGGCACTGGCCTTTTTTTCTCAGATAGGAAGGCTGCTAATGGTTTAATGATGCCTGATTCTATCCAGACAGCCTGAGGAGTTTTTGCGATTGTGTTATTGAGAATTTGATTTTTTTTTTTTGTAGTGGCAGTAATGGGGAATGAGATATTCCAGTCTTAATCAGACAATATGTACTGTAAATTCAGTTTAAAATAATTGTTTTTAAAGTTGTTTCAGTAGCTGGGTGTAATCTCATCTCCTAGTAAAATTATGGTTTTGATTTAATGGATAATTTCACTGGATTTTGGATGACTGCTTTTATAACTAATTGTTGCTTTGAAATATGTTGCATTCAGCCTTTCACACATTGGAAATGCTGTTTTACGATGTGTGAAAAAAAAAAAAGACAAACTGTTGTTGTAAACACAGCAGAAGGTGCAAGCTCACAAAGAAGGCCTCTTTTTTGTTGTTACATTTTCAGTGTGCCTGAACCGAACCAACTGTTTTATGGTGAATCTCAGTATGTACTCAGTAGTTTAATGTTTGAATTGGAACATTGGTATTTTTTTGATTGAAAGAAGAGCCGTTAAGAGAGCCACATGCTAATCTCTCTTCAAATTGACTGTATTAGTAGTTACAGCTGGGCTGTAGAGAGGCTTCCTATAGGTGATTTTCATATGCAGCCAATAGGCAAGGAAAAGTGTATTACAAACTGCTTTCAATGAAGCTGCACCAATCAGGAAAAAAGCTGAAATGCAGAGAATAAAGCTAAAAATACAATTTTGTGAATACAGTCAAAATGTTGAGGATGAACATTTCATGGTGGAGACCAGCTGCTCAGGCAGCTCGCACAGCTGTCAGTCGCTTGCCTAACTGGATTTGACGGACTAGAAGGGTTGACCTCATTGACATTTTGACTTTATTTACAAAATTGTATTTCAGCTTTATTCTAGATAATTTGACCATTCACTAGAAGTACATAATGAAAAAAAAAGCTTCCATCCCTAATGTTTTCCCTCACCCCTGGCCCTAATACTCTTCCATGATTACCAGTTGTTACATGTTTCAGCGCACTGTTTTGGGTTTGCGGCTTACGAACGCTGTACTTTTGGTTAGGTCTCACTGCTGTCATCAACCAGTTCTTTGTGTTCCCAGCGCCAAATGCTTGCCAGACAAAGGTAGCGACTTGTTGGCGAACATGATATAACATTTACAAGATAATCTACCAGATATTTCCATCAGACATTGGTGAAAACCAAAACAGAGCTTCACCAGGTGCACACAAACACTACTTCAAATAAGATCTGATGGTGCTCTGTATCTACTAAATGTATATATATCTAAATGTTTGCCAACATGCTCACCGTGACAGCTTTGGCAAAAATATCACTTAATGCACGTTTAAGTAAAGCTGACGAAAGCTAAATGCTACACTGTCGTTAAAAGATTTGTTATGTCAGCCACAGGTTAGCTTTGATTGATGGTCTGCATACAAGGTGGTGTCGTGTGTGTAGGCTTGGGAAGGTTTTATTGTGAACCGATTCCTGTAATCAGGCAAAAGGAAAAAGACGTTCACTAGCGGGTGTCTCCTATCATCTAAACCTGTCTAAACATTAACCTGTTAAAATTAATCTGGTCAAAATGGGCTTCAACCTGACTTTGTGTGGTTTCATTCTGATGAAATACACCTTATTAAGCTTTATCATTGTCAAACTTCCTTCACCAGTTTCCACCACTCTTGACTGAGAATTTAAACAGCAGTTTTGGAGAAATAACTTTAATCCCAGCACTTGTAATGGACTTGCAGTTAAAACAAGTCAAAACACTGACACTGAATGTCTGTCTCGATCTCCCTGCAGACCTGTACTACGGTGGAGAAGCATTCTCAGTGGAGCAGCCCCAGGCCTTCACTTGTCCCTACTGTGGCAGGATGGGCTACACAGAGATCTCCCTGCAGGAGCACGTGGCTGCAGAGCACACAGAGACCTCCACAGAAGTGGTAAGTTTGGCGCCTAAGTGTCACACACAGTCATCTATGAAACCTTGAGTAGATGTTTGCACGGACCTGAACACCTGGAAACATGAACATTTGTGTTGATTTTTCCTCGCGTGCCTCAGAATTTGTTTTCAGTCTCTCACATTCGCAATTCCTGTAGGTTTTGAAAATGTGCTGTCCTATCTTTTTAGGTCTTTTTCAGTGTCTTGCTTCACAATGTCACAATCGAAAATCTTGTTCTGATGTCATCTGAACTCCAAGTGATGTCAGGTAGACTGTGCAGCTCTGTTTATAGATGCTCACTGTTTTACTTCTGACTGCAAGAAACCACCTGATTGAGCTACTGAGAAATACTTTAAGAAGCTCAGCCCATGTACTCCACATTTACAGCAAGACATATATTAAATTTGGATTGTTTTGAGTGTCATTCTTCCTTCATCCAGAGAGTCTTTGATTTCCATTCATTTTTATTTCATCAATTGAAATCAACTAGTATATTCTTCAAACTTGCTTGAGAGAGGTCCAAACCATTATAATGAAGTGTGTCGCTCAACAGAAATGAATGCTTAAGGCAAAGGTTTTTAAGTCGGCATGAACGGTCTGTGGTTACCACGACCAAGTTATATTGTGGCTTAGAAGGCTCCAGGTTCTGAATTGGAAGATTTTGATCATTTGTTGTTGAACTGTCCATAACAGTCCAACAGTTTTATAGCGCCATGCTCATTCAGTAAACGGCTTGTCAAAATCTGGCGGGTTAGGGTTACCAACAATGCGACTTAGCCACTGAGTGACATCACTGGATGCAATTTATCAGATTACATGCAGCTTCCTCTGGAGCCACAAAAAAAAGCTACTACTTTTTTCATATATGCAGTAGTGTTCCACAAGACCTGTAAACACACTTTAATGTGTAGAATTGGTGGAGTTACCCTCAAACAATTCCCCTGCTGTGTATTTGTTTATAATTTTGTAACCATGTCTACTGTGATCATCTCTCTGTGAGCTGCAGATTGCCTCGACTCAATACAGTGATCTGGGAAATAAAATCAATTAATTGATTAATTAATTGATTAATACAAGCAGCAAACAATTCACATTTCTTCCAGTGCTCTTTTCTCTCTGGTGCACTTCTGTGGACAGTGACGCTGAATCCGGTTTGTAGTCATTAAAATTGTTGAGAGGCCGACCATAAACCAGTCCACTGCAGTGGACAGGCAGCAAGCATCATGTGAAAAGCATTATGAAGTTCATGATCATAAGGTTGTTTCCATTTGTCGCTTTATACTTGGGAAGTCCTTCACCAACCAGTTTTGACCAAGTCAACACTCAAAGTTAGCTGGGCTTACTTTGATTGTCATCCGTTTTAAATACAGGAACTGAACAAAATCACACGATTCTTACAGCTCATATGTGATTCTGTTTGCCAGCAGACTATCATATTGTTGATTAACTCGTCAAACATTCAAAATCGGTCCTGAGTTTTGACACACTCAACACAGAGATGGGGCTTTTCTGAGATTGCATCTCTTTGTGATCAAACATGGCATTTGTACAGTAGATATGTTCCAATCTCAGTGTTTGTCCAGGAGGACCCAGCACGAACCGATAAATGCTGTGCAGTGAAGTGTGCTGATGTTAACTTGTCCACTCTCTCTTCCTGTCCTCTAGATCTGCCCCATATGTGCAGCGCTGCCAGGTGGCGACCCGAATCATGTGACAGATGACTTTGCTGCTCATCTCACACTTGAACACAGAGCACCCAGAGACTTGATATCCTTCTCAAGTAGTAGTCCAATCAGCGGACAAGACCACAACCTGGCTGCAATATTGACTGTAAAAAAACAAGGTGAATTCGTGTTTCAGCCTGTTGTATGAACAGAAGAAGGTATTTCAAAGTTTCTATGTCCATATTATTCAGACATTTACGCTCATGGAAGTGGGAAAAAGCAATGCTATCTGCGTCGGCCAGATTGTTTTGTCATTTTCAAGATTAGTGCACCAGGGAGGCGTCTGTTTACTGAAACTGACATTTGTTGACATTTTGCTAATCACATTTAAGCCTCCTGTGGTCGTTTTCTAAATCATCATGGTGGGTGAATATAAATGAGGGAAAACATCAAAATATGTGCAATAATGATGCCAATGCTGTAATACAAATTATTATCAAAAATGACAGCAGTCTACTGAAACAATGAACTTTGCATCATTTTTTATGCAGTATGTTCTGTAAAAAATAGACTTTCATATCAGTGCATATCAGATAAAATATACACCAATACGATATATCAGTGATAGGCCAATATCAGCTGATAATATTAGTCAGGCTCTAGTTTTTAGTGCCTTAACAACCCCTGGTCCCACGTTATCTTACATTAAAATATTTCCAATGATTTTTAATTGGTGAGGTCTAAAGATTTTTGATTCAAGAAGAAAGAGAGCACTGGTATCAAATTGGTACTTGGTATTTCAGTCGGTATCTGGCGAGAAAAGCTGAATTGGTGCATCCCTAATGATTTGCATTGTTTTTATCAGCTGTTCTACTGGCATCTCACATGCAGTGCGCTGACCCACATTTCTGTGGCAGTAACAATTCGTGGCACAAAAAATAGTAATAGAATTGAAGTGAAGATGGCAAACATTGTAAACAATGCAGGGAAAGTCATTAGACAGTGTTTTGTTTGAGAAAGAAAAAAAAATCACACAAGATTCAGTTTTAATCAGACTAATTGGGAAAATGGCAACTCAAGCGAACAGTTTTCTTATTGAGTTATGGTCTTCTCTTATCAGTCAAGCTCTCATTAAGTTCTCGCTACAGGATTTCAACCCCTGTTTTCCAACAAAAAGCTCTGAATTGGAGGCAAATCGGTGCTCACTCACATGTGTGAACTGTTCAAAAATGCAATCCAGGAGCTCCCCGACACCCGCTGGTTATCTAGCAGGGTGGTTGAGCCGCCAAGGGGTCAGGGAGCCACAAACAAGATACAGCCAATGAGCGCAGAATTTCCTTTCTCCCTCTCTCTTCTGCCTTCAACCACAGCAGCTCTCTGAGCCCAGTCTTATCATGCATCTATGTGTATGTAGCAGGCACAATAATGACCTATATTCTCTCAATCAGAAAATGTATGTATCGGAATACAGACGCACAAGCTGTTCAGTATTTTTTCACCCTGTCGTCTTTGTTGAACAACAGAAGCTGGCAGTTACACATTTTCAGTCCAAAAATAATCCTAATCCATTCTCTCACTCATGTTCTTTTCTCTTAATTACTTGTTGCTCTGCCTCAGATCAATGCACAAAGAACTTGCACGGCGTCATTCCTGTTTCACATCTCACCAGTGTGCTCTTGTAATGTGTGACCCGCTGTCGCTGATCAGTAATGTGGTGTGAAAACCGTAACAACTGCAGTACCCCCGATTGCGAGACAGAAACTTGTGTTGTTTGAACACATAAGCCATCTGATGACTTCAAAAGTCTTGTAGCGTGGCCACGGTGTTGCCCATTTACTATGAAATCTCAGTCGATCTTGAGGCCTTGTTGAACTGTATTGGTCAGTTTGATTATGTTCCAGAAATCTGCACTCGTCCCCTTCAGTCCCTTTGAGGTTCAAAATGCAGTTCTTATAGGAATCTACCCACATAAATACAAATTGTTCAGCAAAGGAGCACTTTTCACAAATTTCAAAGGTAGGGAACATTAAATTCAGTTATTTATCAAATGATGTGCAGGGTTTGAATGGTAGAATCTGCTTTTACCTGTCAGGAATCAGCTGAAATACTCTGTGAGCTGCACTCTGGGATAGACTCAAAGCACCGCAGACAGCAGTTTGTCTATTGATAGGATACTTGAATAAGTGTGCCGGAGAAAACAAAAGATGAAGTTAAATGAAACGGACTGAACAAGTGCATCCTAAGTGCCAGAAAATAGGCCCTTAGCTTTTGTTTGTGGGCAGAGCCTTGTGCATCATGGTACATCGTGACAAGAGAGCGCCATGCAAATATGTTGCAGATTGCAGCTGCTACAGAGGCCTGAGTGCAGTGAGCACCAGGAAATGGTAATAACTGTAGAATTTGGTGATCAGCAGAGAATTCATTTTTGATTTTGGCTCATCTTTTAGAGAGTTTACAGGAAACAAGACACAAACCGTCTTGGGTTTTGGACTGTTGGTTAGACAAAGCAGTCAGATTGAAGAATAGCTTTAGCTCTAGAAGCTATCGAGTGTAATCCAGAGATGATGTTTACAATGACAATCGCACCGTTGTTCCTTAACGATGAGCTTCACGATGAGTCCAGTGGGGTGCGGCACGTGAGGAGGATGTTCCACCCTGGGCGTGGGCTCGGAGGTCCTCGAGCCCGCAGGTCTAACATGCACTTCACCAGCAGCACCACAGGGGGGCTCTCCAGCAGTCAGAGCTCTTCACAGAGCTCCAACTACAGCAGAGAGGCCATGGACCCCATAGCAGGTCAGTCACACCACACACACCGACATGGAGGAGGAGTCGTGGTTACACGGTGAACCAGTGCTGACATGTATGATAGAAAGAGTACAGGCTCTCTCTGGGGCACAGAACAAGAAGCTGATGTAGGTCAGACAGAAAAACAACTCCAATCTTGTTATTAGTACAGTCAGGCTGAAAACAATTACCTCCTTGTTGTGGTTAAACTCGGTATCACTCAGCTGCACCTGCAGGAGGTCTGACACACAAAACACTGTGTTCTGAACTAAATCAGGCATAAACAGATGCATTTAATAGGTGTCATGAACAAATCCTTTCTCTCTCAGACACGCACATACAAATTACCTGCAGTAGCATAGATCTCATCCATGCCTAGTCTTTGTTTGTCTCCATTTAAAGATGGTCTGTGTAGTAAAGTAATGTGTGGGCTGATTTGTTGCTGTGGCAATTCCTTGTTTATCCTGTTCCCAATTTTAATCCGGTTCAGTGCTTGGCATTCGCCATGTCAGCTCCAGCTGTGCCATAATGAGGGTCCCTGTTCTGACTGCCTCACAAACAGGGCACCAGTTTCCTTTCTAATGACCCGACTGGTCAAGTTGTAGCCTGAAAACATCACTGCCAAGTGTCTAGTGTGTCTTTCTGAGATACAATGCCATATTTGTGATTGTGGATCTGAGGCTGCACAGGGGTCTATTAGACTACTGTTGTGGTTGCAGCTGTGTGACAGAGAAGCTAATGAGTGCTAGTTTGTTGAATAAACCGTGTGACCAAAATTATTTCCTTGTTGTTTATTGTGAGCTTCGGCAATTAATCAATTAGTTGTCAACTCTTGAATTAATGGCCAATTAATTTTGATCACGGAATAATGTTTGAGTATCTAAAGAAACAATGATGGACATTTTCCATCTTTTTTTGCCATTTTATTGACCAAATCAGGAAAATAATCAATAGATTAATGAACAATGTAAATACTAAAGATGTTGTTGTATATTGTCTGTCAGGCTCATCTAATGTAATGTACATTAAGCAGCTCGTCGTTGTTGATCTTAAGCCTTTTTCTTTTAAATTCTCATCCTCCAGAGCTGCTGTCCCAGTTGTCGGGGGTGCGGCGTTCAGCGGGTGGTCAGCTCAGCTCGGGCCCCTCAGCCTCGCAGCTCCAACAGCTTCAGATGCAACTTCAGCTGGAGCGTCAGCAGGCCCAGGCGGCGCGTCAGCAGTTGGAGACAGCCCGAAACGCCACTCGGGG
>OMLP01029165.1:13876-28247 GCA_900302685.1 Spondyliosoma cantharus | reverse complement strand
GTCCACTTGAGTTTACATCAAAACACTGAGTCTGTGTGCGCGTGTAGTCGTGTGTACATGTGTGCAAGTGCAGAACTGCATGTGTGTGTGTGTGTGTGTGTGTGTGTGTGTGTGTGTGTGTGTGTGTGTGTGTGTGTGTGTGTGTGTGTGTGCCTCCCGGTGCCAGTGAAGAATGGACTAAAGTGCCCCATACAGTGAGAGCGATCGAGGACACACTGATATGAGACACACACACTTAGGCTGGTCACATCTACTCAACTCAGGCGACCCATCCAAGCCTGACACACACACTCACTCACACACACACACACACACGAGAGAACGGAGTACTCCCACATGTGGGTTAGCTCACTCCTCTGCTCAGTCAATGGACCACAGCCTGTCCTCCTACTCTGAACTGCGCCGTGCCTCTGACACGTTCATGTGATTTATGGTAGAGTTTAACATAATTCAGCTACTAGAATAGAAATGCACACACTATATACCCAAAACAACCACATTAACCTCTTCACAAGCAGTTTTCCCCTTTTTACTTCCCCCGGAAAACAATCTTCGAGATCTGACAGTATCACATATATATTCTATCACTTCCTTACTGAAGCTTTATGGCACTGATATAGGAGGCTACCTGTTCTATTATGACAAGTGCAAAACCATTTCAAAGGAACGCACCACTGAGGAGTGTCAGAAATCACTGTCACCATTGCACGTTTTTTTTCTCAATGTATTTTTCACAGTTGCCAAACATCTGTGTTGTGATCACTGTCATTTCTGCCGTTAAGGTGTTAATGTGTTGGGTCAGTGATGTGAGGATTAGGACGACCACAAACATTATCCCTGCACCGTTTAAACTGTAGCGTGTCGCTAACTCACCGTCATTCAGTGTTTTCACCTTAGGAGCTCTCTTGAGGGCAAAGGCGCTTTGTAAAACCGTTTTCTGTACCAGATCTTAATTTTAAGGAAACATTTTCAGAAAACGTTCTAAGTTTTAAGCCACTAGAAGCAACTTTTTAGCACTAGGACACTTTATGAATACAGCGGGAGATGTTTTGCGTAGCCCCAGACAGCTTGGTTATCTTTTTATTTTCTATTTTTTTGCAACATATTTCCAGCCTACTAAGCAATTATTTAAATGAACACTTGGAAATAAATACCATTCTTTATTAAAAGTTTTATATTCAAAAACTCAAATCTGTGATACGTTTTTAAAAGTGGGACACCATTTGCTGAAATAAAAAGTGGATAAACTATAAACTGACGAATGTTTAGTTGGTTAGAAAAATCCTGAGGATTCAAATATTGTTTTATTTATTTGTTTTACTCTTGTACTCATGTAAAGAAATGACAATGAATTTACCTTGAATCTAAACCTTAACTGGTGCTTGTAAATATATGACAGCATGTTTTTCCAAGTGAACCCCACTACTTAAAGCCAGTGAAAAAGGCAAAGAATAAACACTAAACACACATACCTTTTTTTTTTTTTTCTATTATTAATACAATTGTGTTCGTGTCAGACAGTATCGATCTGATTATGAAATGGGTTTTCAAGAACTTTGACATTAAGTTAAAAACGGGTTTGGCGGCGCAACATGAGTACGCTTTGGCTGACCAACCTCTTGGTCAGTGGGTCAGCGAGGTTTGAGAAAACATATTGCTTCAAAATGAATATGTATTGGTGATGACAGGCAGGAGAGAAAGTGTTAATTTGCTTTGAAACATAAAGGAGAAACACATGATATTAATGTGGTTAATTTTCGTAATTTAATTAAATTAAGTAAACAAGAAAAACAGAATAACACACATTCCACACACACACACACACACACACACACATATATAGTAACTCCTTCATGCACAAAATATTATTTTATTATTTAAAAAAATGAAGAAAAATAAGAGAGTCAACTGGAGTTGTGAATAAGGTTTTGAGGATCCAGCAGTGGGACATGGTACTCCAACTTAAATGGTTTAATGGCTTTCAGATATCTGTCCACTGTGTAGGGCACCATGCACGAAAAGGTTGAGCACAGATGTTTTCATTATCAATATCCACAGTATTTACAGTAATTTACATTTTTGCAGAAAACCTAAATTGTATCAGGCACTAATGAAACTATTCATGATGCATAGCTACAAACTAATTTGCTTTTTGCTGCTTCTCATTTATTTATTTTTTTGATAAAAGTCGTTTTGCAAGGCTGATTGTAATTGAAGTGGTGTGATTCCACCTACTATTAGGCCTTTTTCTATCCCATAGTCATCATAATAGCCTATTTAGCTGTTTGTCATAATAGATTTTTAGGGCCTTCAGATATGTTTGATCCCTTTGTTGATTAGAATCATGACCGGAGCAAATAATGAGATTGAGGAAATTGCGATGTCAGTCAGAGCCAGATGTACAATGGCAAGGTTATTTCTGGTGTCAGAACACATTTGGATCTGAAAGGATTATCTTATGCTGCATGGTATTTTTTTTTGGCACTGTAGGACTGGGCAGTGTAGCTGAAATCACCATATTTGTAATAATGTTCTGATATGAGTATATAAGATGACACCGCAAAGGAAGGTGATCTCATACAATTGCTGAATTGAAGTTAAGTACAGTGAGCTGTTATGTTCCATTGTTTTCCTGCATCAGGGGAAAAAAATTCACACCTTTAAGTAATAATCTCAAAGATTCTCATGTAAATAAATATCTAGTAGATCTAGTATCTATAAAGTCACTAACTATCGCCGACTGAGGTAACACAATGATGATTGAGCCCATGATGAAAGCCCTTGCATTTGCTGTAATACCAAAGTGGCGCACAGTTAGTGACGCATTCGCCCAGCAGTGATTGGTCAGCCAGAGAGAGTAGGTGGTTGGCATATGACATAACCTTTTTATTTGTCCTGGTCTCTGCTAGCATTGTAACTTCTGGAGATCTTCAAGATTGCCACATTAAAACAAATACCGTAACAACAGATTGTGATTTTCTTTAATTAGATATTTTCTTGGAAACATTTATTTAAGACACGTGAAAACAGTTCCGATTCAAACACATCAGGTTATGTCACACTGAGATCAGACTTGGAGGGAAGTTCCTGTCGCTCAGTTTTAGCCTAACGTGTGTTATCAAACTGTGGCAGGTCATGTAATTCATCACTTCTCCCTCTTAAGCAGACAACAATTATTGGCTCCTGCAGTCACTGAGGGATTGTGGGATTGTTCAGAGCCTCTTTGATTCTCCTTTAACCAAACTCTGCTCCCTGTCAGTCAGAGAGAGGAGGAGGGAGGAGGGAGGAGGCTTAAAAAGTAAAAGAAAAGGGCGGGAGAGAGAAAGACAAGCCGCATGAATAAAGGGAGAGGTGAGAAGGTAAAATGGAAGTGAAATAAAAGAATCCAAAATACAAAGACAGAGAGACAGAGATTATGAAACAAAGTAAAATGAGAGAGGCGAGGCGTCGGGAGAGAAAAGGTGTGACACCCTGCCACATAATGTGATCATTATCTGCCAATGTGGCACCGCAGAGAAATATCAGTGGAAGACAGCAGCAGGCGACAGGGAGGATTTAATATTCCTCTGTTATATATTTATTTCATCACACACACACACACACACACACACACACACACACACACACACACACACACACACACATACACACGTCATTGAGACTCCAGAGACAGAGCTGTGCAGGGTCGTGTCTGACAAGGTGAAGCACCCTCATTGGCCCTGGGTCCAAAAGGTCTCTACAGGTGAAACAGCTGACACTCAGCTCTGTGGAAAGGGGTTAGACCACTGTGGTGGCCCCCTCATATACCATACTGTAAGATTTATGATCATGAGACCGATATTGGCATTGAGTTTTCGGTGCAATTTGTTGTCGTCCACCCTTGAAAAGACCCACTTTTCCCACTGAAAACTGCTAACAATGTTCTGGAAGCTAGAAATGATTTGTCATTTTTACTGCACAATTTATTCAATATTTTAGTTGTTCTATTAGGTTCTTGTAAATTAGAAAAAAAAAAAGCTCAAATATGGGAAACATCTCAACTGCTGCTGAAATGTTAATTGCTGAATTAGTCACTTGACGGAAAATTCATCGACATCTATCGCGATAAACAATTTACTATTTAGCATTTGTCCCTTCTCTGTGTTTTACATGATTGGAAACTGAAAAGTTGTGAAATTGGATCGCCAGACAGAGGATGCAATGTGTAGACATCATTTGTATTTTTCCATCACTATAGACTAAACAAGTATTTGATTAATCAAAAACTAGACACACTAGAAAAATGTCAAGAAATGCGTGCTCACTCATGCTAAAAATTGCGTGTGTGAACATTGTAAACAGGTTAGAATGTCTTCAAATATTTATTGTTTGCATGTGAGATGTAGTGTGTTGCAGTCTAGGTCGTAGCACTTAACAGAGTTGTCAGTTGAGGTTGAAACACTGAATTGATCTGAAGTGTCAGTCTCCAGTGTCCATGGATGAAATGCAATTTGATTAATAAGAACTAAAATGTGTTGAAGCAAGTCTAGCCATGGAGTCAACATTGGTAAGGAAAAAAATCTGCATGACTATAACAACACATAAAATCTGCGTTTTCATAACACGTTACAAAAACTCAGCCTACCTACAGAAACTCTCATTTTACCAGGGGTGCCCAAAACATTTTTCGTTGGAGGGCCAAACAAAAAAGGCAATGGTGGCCCAGGGGTCAAAGCAAACACTTTTATTGTGTTGTTAAGAAAATGGTTCTAGGTAGTTCCCTGAATTGGCTGATTTATTGTGCTAACCGACCCTCTGCCAGCCCTGCATTATAACATTTTTTTATTAAGGATTCTTAGTATTAGAGAGCATATTTACCTCAGAAAAATCAATCTCTCTTAAACCTTTTTTTTTTTTTTATAATAGAAAAATCTGCCAGCCGTCAATATTCCATTTGAATATTCCATCTGTAACGCACATTGTAAGCTACCTACCTGCAGCAGTCGAGCAGTGGCTTCTGCTGGAGAATGGCTGCACCACTTGGACAAACCGCACACTGAGCTGCACTATACCATGATACTAGAATTGGTGGTATGACAGCCGTTTAACTTTCATTATGATCGTGACCACATTTGCAAACTATTATTCCCAACGACGTTGCCGGGTCTTCTGTCGTGACATAGCAAATTTTCAAAACCTCTCCATACATGAGTGTATGATGTGTATGAGATAAAAGCAGGAGAAAGTGATGTTTTAGTCCATCCTGACGAGTCAAATGCTGTGTAATGTGTTAACCAACTAAAATGGGCAAATCATTATTGGTAGAAATGATCGATTATCAGTCAACATTAGATTCAGTGTAATTTGTTTTGATACATTTCAAACCATTATGAAAAACCTCCTGTAAAAACAGCTTCTTTTATGATTCATGTGAATTCAGTTGCGCAGTTTAAGCATATAAATCTAATACTCCATGTACTGAGCATCATGTAGCTGCTACATATTTCCCTGTATGATTTCCTCCAGGCTGCAAAATTCCTAATGAAGATGCAGTTAAGTGATTTGGGGAACAGATGATTTGGTGAGAACTTCATTATTCCCCAGCTCACGACCACTTGAGTGGAACACGATATTCATAATTGCTGTCAGAATCAACTTGTGGCAGCCTGCTATCGAGAACGTATAAGGAGCTCAAATTGAAACGGTCTCCGGAGAGGGAGAGACCGGGGGAATACGGAGTGATCAAATTAGTTCCATCCTCCCGGCGGTTTGTAAACAACTGCTGATCAACAACATTGTTACTGTTTGGAGGCAAATGACACCGAGGCTCCAGAAGCACACCCACACTCACAGCCTCGGGGCGGGGAAGCTGCGTGGTGTGAGCGCACACACACTCACACACACCCCGCTACGTAAACTGAGTGACACAAAAACAACATGCATTCAAATCTGAATCCTTTAACACCATTTCGCCAGGGACTTCTTTCAACGTCATTTGAACCCTGAGAAAGGTAATAAGTTTTTGCTCTCAGGGGGAAACTACGTTTTAATTTGGGCCTGTTTTTGTAGTTTTGGCAAGTGTTTCTGTTGGTTCTGATAACAACTGGACCCAGCAAGGAACTGCTGAGATCTGGGAAGGCCTCTGCATCACGAGAGAGAAATCTGGCAGGGAAATAAACACAAACACTCTGAATATCAAGCAGGTTGAATGAGTTTTTTTTTTTTTTTTCCTGAGGATCAGACAAAACTGATCTGAAAAAAACAAAATAAAGGTAAACCTGAAAAACTGAGCCAAACTGTTTGTTGTGAATTATAGAGCTTTATGGCATTTTTTTAAAAATACTTACCTTGAGATTGATGATTTTAAATTGAAGTAATGTTTAATGTGATGTACATGGATTCATTTGTCCAGGATCTACTTAGAGCTACTTGATCTGTGGTTGTTCTCATTACTGTTGCAACCAGCAACCACCAGGTCTGGTGTTGTGCCCTTTGATGGCTACTTCTTCTCCCTGGAGAGGCATTTAAAGTCAAGTAAATGTTTTTTTATAGAGCCCAGAATCAGAACATCATAATGCCTCAGAGGACTTTAAAAGCTGTACAGCGTGCAACACCCTCTGTCCTTAGACCCTCAGTTTAAGTAAGGTAAAACTCCCCCAACAAAGCTTTTAAACGGGGAAGGGAACAATGGAAGAGGAGGAGGGATCCCTCTCCCAGGGCGGACAGACATGCAATAGATGTCAATGAACAGAACAGACACATCAAAACCACAGAGCACAAATCACAGTGACAATGTAGGAGAAGAGCGTGGACCCAGGACGACACTTGAGTAGCTGAGGTGTCACCAAGTGGCACCTGCGCTATAGGACCACCTCTCCTCTCCCAGGATTTAAAATGAGCACGTCATCTCTCTGCTAGATTGAAGGTGTATCTTCAACCAATGACACGCTTGTCCCAATCCCCACAGTGCGATTGAAGAATCACCGCCGTTGTGCTCTTACTCAACATTAATAGGGAATTTGGGTTAAATTTGAATTAAATTGAAATACATTTCAATAACAATATAATATAATCATTAATTATGATAAATAATGAGATCCAATTTACATCAGATCTCCTCAGGAGCACCACCTTGAAGAAGGGAAATGATAGCCAATTCAATAATTCAGTCTCATAAAAAGTACTAAACTGTCAGTTTGTAACTCTGTCACTCTGTATAATTAACGTAATAACTACAACCAAATTACCATAACAGCCGTAATGGTCGAAGGGTTACCCCTGAAACAGCTGCAAGCGAGCACGACGAAACAGTCCAAAAACAGCAAATGTTTGAAAGTACAAACAGAATGAAACTAAAGAGATTCAGGTAGAAGCTACAAAAGTACTGAGAGCTGAGCACACAGACTTAAAAACGTCTTTCTCTCAGGTTTCCTGCACAGACATGAGTTGAGTATCGACGTGAGGGGCAGGCGGGTGCTGGTTGTGGGTTGGCTGCAGTTGTGAGACGTCACTGCGGCCTCAGAAGACAGATGAATTCATTTTCAGTCACCTCTTTTATTGCCATACACACATGCTAGAGCACAACCGATACAGTGGTTGCTTATATTGGCTTATTGCAGATATATCGGTAAGGGTGTGTACGTTTTTCTGGTATTGGCCAACGTGAAAAATTCAGTTGTAAAGAACATGAAGCAGAAAAAGAGCTGTGGGGTGATTTTTAATTCTTAAATTTCTAGTGAAGTTTACTGTTTAAGTTCACTGATGTCATTCTATTCAATAAAGTTCATTGTTAAACTGTTATATATCTTTGTCACAGGGTTTTGACACCACATTTGTGGGATCATTGCAAAAAAAAAATGTGTATGTCAGATATATCAATATCCAAATTCTAATATCGGCATGGCCACAAACATGTTTACCTTTAGATCTGTCTTGATAAAATCATCAAAAACCATTGCAAAGGTGAATTGTATGTGTCAGAATTTGACTTTGTGTTCTATGAGCAGCAAATAAAAACAAACCCTAAGGAGCTGAATTTATCTTAATCATTTTTATTCAACACTTCTTTTCCATGTTTTACCATCCACCTAACACAATACAGTTTTTGTGCAAGCATTGTGTTTTTTTAGGTGACTTGTCTCAAAGAAACCATCTTTAGGAAGGTATCAGACAATTATATAATACAGCATGGGCGTTGGAGCTAAGCTGTGCCTGTACATCTTTTTCAGTTGATTAGCTTTGCCCCCATCAGGCCATTAGCGTGGTGCTCTTTTCAGTGTGCAGCTTCTGTGCTTCATCAACAAATCCTCTCGGCTTTCTTATTGGGAAATCCCAAATCAATGAAACTCCACACCATGTTTTCACTGCTACCTCGCGTTCAAGCAGATCGAAACGGCTCGTACACACACACACACACACACGCGAGCGCGCCGCTCACATTAACTAATCATCTAACCCAAATCAAAAGCAACCATTCACACTGACCTTTCAATGCGGGATATCGTGCGGCAATACTCCGTCTCACAATGTGTGAAAGATACAGATGTGGAAAGGGGGAACAGTTTCGCTGCAGCAGGGGCGAGACGACGTCTGTGTGAATGGAAAAGCCCGAGGCGCGGGTCAGGAGTGTGTCGGTCTGATGGTGTTCACAGTCTGACAGCTACACAGATCCTTCACTAATAAATAATAGAGAATGATCCACACTTCAACCCACGAAGTAACGTTAGAGGACCAAGCAACAGTAATGTGGTAACTGTTATTGTCTGGCTTCTTATATGAGGAAACAAAATAGCGCAGTTATACATGGAAAAGCCTCTGTCATCCTGTCTGTCCTCCTGCCTGTCCTAACGACTCTCCGTCACACACTGTCTGAAAAACAGCGTCTCTCCCCAGCAGCAGAGCCAGGCGGCTGAATGGTGGTCATCATGCGATGCGATTCAGAACAAGAAAACTGTAACTCACCATGTGTTTGTCTTCCACTATTGTGTTGCTGTAGTTACAGTCTCTGGAAACTTGTACTGAAAAGAATCACTGTGACTGTGAGCCCTCCCTACAGAGACTTCACTGAACTTTCCCCCAGAAAACAGCCTCCCTCCCTGCGAGTGACAGAGTCAGACACACGTCCTGTTTACTGATGGTGATTATGTAATTATGTCATTTAGAGCAAAAAACTTAACTTTGTTATTTTCCAGGATGCATGGTGGGTTAGTGTCGCAATCACAACACATTATAAATGCATCCATATGATTATAAACAGGCTGCGGAAACATGTTTAGATTAAGTGGTGGAAACACGCTGAAAGAAAACACACAGATGCCAACGTCATGTGTACCGCCGCGCCTCTCTATTGGTTCTGCTGATTGGTTCTGTGTTAACAAAAAAAAAGGGGGGGCGAGCCTTTGCTGTGGCGATAATGCGGAATATCTGTTTGAAAAATGCTAAAGAGAATAGGCTACTAGGCAGGAAGAAGGGACATGGAAGGAAATAGGAAAAGGTGGCAAACATGTAAAAGTGAGAGAAAGAAAGGAATGAAATGAAGAGATACAGATAAAAACTATACAACTGGCCACCTGATGATTGCATTAGGTTACGAAAATGTATTCAATAAAGAACAGCAAGCGCACCAACCCATTAAGTCGTCGTTGGTGTCACATATATTAAGAGACCTCATGAGATGTTTTTGGTTCCATGTGTTGAATTTTAAGTGATTTGCTATTTTGAAATGTTGCTTTTAATATCTTCAAATAATGCAGATGAAATTACAAATGTGCCCATCATGTTTCTCATGTTGGTTTATCCAGATAGAAGCCTCAATCCATATGTTTTATTATTTATTAATAACAATACACTGCCCACACGGTTTATAATTACACTGTTTATATTTGTACATATTAGGGCTATTTCTATTTCTTACCTTTTTATTATATTGTTTATTTTTTACTATTATTATTGTGTTATGACACCTGCTCTGTTAAAAAAAATTCTCGTAGAGAACACCCAGAATTGTGTTCGATTGTCCCGCCCACATTTTAAATGGTAATTCAAACGGTGATACAGTGCTACCCCTGCAGTCCTGGTCTTCTTGAAATCAAATCCAGAGTCCCCTTTGTCCAAGACAAAGACTGATCTTGAGTTCTACAACACTAGTGCCAGGGCTCACCTCACATGCAAAACAAGTCCCGCCAGACACTATTTTGCGGGGCATTTGCTTCAACCTGGATTCAGTGTCATGATTAGTAGATTAGTGTTACCAGAATGATAATTGGTGCAGCCAGACCTTTCTCTAGTGCTGACACGGCACTGTGGAGGTCTGTCTACGCAAGATTAATTTAGAGCCTCACCTGTGCCACCGATAGAAATACTCCCTGTCAGACTCCGTTGAAGCCATGTTGCCAGATCCCTGCAATTATTTTGTTGAATACACTGTTATGATAAGCGGTGGAAATGATTGCCGGAGCCAGGAAAATAAAACCCAAGCCGTAATAAACTGGAATTATCCTTTAATACATCAGATAAATACAGCGCAGTGAGTGGCAGGGCATGGCAAGCGGCTAATTGAAACGTCTCAATAAGCTAAATTAGGACATTCAAATTCACGATAACACTGGAAGGTTCCCTAACAGGCTGATAAATACTCACGATGTATGTACACGAACACATATAAAGCATTTTTTTTTTTTTGCCACAGAACGATGTCAGCCATACTGATGTAGCTCAACGAAACTTTACAAAAGCTACCACAGCTGCTGCAGCCCCATGCTGTGCGTTGGGAACAGAGGCGTCGGGAACGTGCGTGAATGCGCAAATGTGTGTGTGTCCAAATGCGTGTGTCTCATTAAACGCGTGAGCAGCGTACTTCTGTTTGTTAGAGTGTGTGAGTCGGTGCGTCCGGGATTTGTTGTTGCCTCGCCAGGACTAATTAGTCTTTTTGTGTGTCTGGTTGGTCCTTGTTGGGGGATGTCCAAGGAATTTTGGTCGGTCAGTTTTGGGAGGAGAGGAGAGGAGAGGAGAGAGAAAAAGGATGAAAGAAAGGGAGGAAGGGAGGGAAGTAGGAGGTTGGGACAGAGAAGAGGAGAATAAAGGAGAGGTGGGAAGAAGAAAAGGGAAGAAGAGAGCTGAGACAGTAGGTGAGGAAAAGAAAGAGAGGAACAGAAACAGTGGACGCAAACATTTTAATGCTGTTAAGCCATCATGAGTGTGTGTGTGTGTGTGTGTGTGTGTGTGTGTGTGTGTGAGAGAGAGAGACAGAGAGAGAGAGAGAGAGAGAGAGAGAGAGAGAGAGAGCTTGATAACAGAATGAATCATATCTCAGCCAGACACAGCACTGTTGTGTCACTCAAACTTCCCTCCAATCTTTGTTGTGATTGGCCGAAGCCCTATCTCCACAGCAGGTGCAAAGGGCTACACGTCAGTACACAAAGCAACTTTGCTGACACACACACACACACACACACACACATACGCACACACACACACACAAACACACGAATGTTAGCATCTACACAAAGGCAGCCTCTAACAAACAAATCCTCTTATGTGCAGCCCATATGAATGCTTAATTCAGGAATGAAAACACACACACACACAAAAAAAAAAGG
This sequence comes from Spondyliosoma cantharus, assembly GCA_900302685.1. Taxonomy (NCBI): domain Eukaryota; kingdom Metazoa; phylum Chordata; class Actinopteri; order Spariformes; family Sparidae; genus Spondyliosoma; species Spondyliosoma cantharus. The sequence goes on along the minus strand of OMLP01029165.1, from coordinate 16,671 downwards.
CTGAGAGCTGCTGGGTAAATTATTGATTGAGTGCGTGCCACCCTTGGCCTGCAATAGCCACCAATGTCCCAGTCCAGTGTCTAAGAGCTATTAGTGCTGACAGTAAAGAGACAGGCAACATGATAGCAGATCACTGAGAAGCTGGCAGCCTCCGTCAGAAGGGACTGCGGGACTTCTTCAAATGATTTTCTGCCCTGACTTCTTGTTGAGTTAAACTGATGTGCACACAGGGCGCTGTCATTTACTTCTCCCTCTGCCAGGCCTCCAGCGAAGGGAGCGGACTTTGTATGGATGTGGATTGTTGAATGTATATGTGTGTGTTTAAGTATGTGTGTGTTATGAATTGTAATGATGTTGGCATTTGAAGTAGGAGCGCCACTTGTGACATCGATGGGAGCGAGACAAAACGTCACTCTTCCATCAATGTCAATTGATTGTTTGGACAAATAAAAAGTCAGACTTTCGAAGTTATGGTAAGTTGTCCGTCATTTCTTATTTAAAAACCAGAGTATGCTCTAATGCAGTCTGGTAAAATGTCAGTTGAACATTTAATTGGTTCTCATTCCTGAGCCAACTAATAAGTCGGACACTTTATCTCGGCAATGCTACACTTTGTTTGTTTATGCTCATTTAAATTTGCAAGAATTTAAATTGACGACACAATGCATTGATATTTGTCAACAGCTTGCACTGAATCCGGGGACAGAATAATCGGCTGTCACAGGGCAGCAAAGAGAACCCGAATGCAGACAAAGACGCAGGCGGGGGTGCAGTTAGAGGGTCTCATTGGAGTACAGATGGAGATGGAGACAGAGGTGAAGAGGGAATGGCAGAGTGATGCTCAGCTGGGGATATGCAGGGACGGCTAGCTGTCAAACAGGCAGGCAGATGAGGTGATACTGAGGCACACGGAAAACGTGTTAGACAAAAATAAAACGCAGCGCAAGGAATTCATTAACCGCAAGACTAGAGGCCAGAGACCACGGTAGCAACAATGATCCAGAAACTGTAGCCGTGATTAATATACTGGACGTGATGAGGCGATTGCAGGCAAGGTGAACAGAGCCAGAAGCCATCGGAGCAGACCACACCCATCACACACAGACACACACAGAGCAGGAGCACAGCAGAGACAGGGAGGCACATGGGAAAACACTGGATCAAGGCCATGGCCATGATACCTGCTGGGGGGCCCAGGGGCCTCTGCCTCATCACGTTGAATTCACCTAATAACATCGCGTTGCGTAATGCTCGACACGATATGTGGCGTGTGATGGCAGGAGAGAAGTAGAGAAGCAGGTTGATAGTTGTCTGAGAGAAACTGAGAGTAATATTTAGAGCGGTTTTGAGCGTAGTGTATTTTGTAGTTGTGAGCATATTGAGCGCTTGAACATCAGAATAAGAACGATGACCACCGCAGGCACTGGGGAAACGTTTCTATTGCAGATTAAACTTTCAAAGCACCTTTGTACTGAGTATAAATTAGTATATCTCAAAAACATAGTTGCATAGTTGAAATAATTTATGTTGTGTTAATGAATATTTGTCTTGTTTTTACATTTAGAAATCTTTTGGACAAATATGTTTTGTGTTTCCTGATTGTAAGAGAGTGACGCTGACACTTTGGGTTTCCCAGCTTGTCAAATACTGACGCTTTGGGATTGTCGGTTGGTTCAGCAGCCATGTGCGAGGGTCACTCAAAAATATAGCATCAACAGCTTATGAGGAGCTTTAAGTAAAGTTTGATGAAAAAACATGTTGTGATTTTGTATATGTATATGTTTGTATATGTTGCAGATGTATAATTGCAACATTTCATTACTTTTACCTCCAGGATGTCTGACTGACTTACAAAACCTTTTAGTTCAGGTTGTACAGAGTTTAAGAGATTTAAGCATTTTGAAGCCACTGTAAGAAATCACTATCACTATAAGCGTAAATACCAGTGTGGGCACTGGTGAATCATTTCTATTGCAGAGTTCAATTTCCCTTTGGTGTTGTGTTTTCAGCCAGCATGATCAAATGAATTCATAACATCAGCCTGCAGATTAGCCATCTCCTGTTTGTTTTTTTGTGGAATGGAAAACAGAGCTAGGCACTGCGTGCGGGGAGACTTATCTTTCTAGCGGTGATGGAGCAGCCCTGTGCAAGAGCATTTCAATTCAAATGTTCTGTTTGACCTCAACAAACAAAAGACCTGGAGCAGTGAGGGATGTGTAGAACTGAGTACAATTGCAGGTTACAGTCTCCGATGTCAGAGGTTAATCAGACCATTCAGGGCGTAGAACAGTTTCAGCCGAGATGTGTCTAAACCCTGCTCAGCTCTGCGTGTATACCCTTCATCTCTGCATTTCGTCTTGGTGATCGGTAACCGTCTCTCCTGAGAGGATTTTTTTTAAATCCTGTAATCAATTTTTGTTTGGTCAGTTCAAAACTTTAATTCCAAAGTTGCTGCAAGTTGTTCTCTGTGTACTTCCTAATCCAAATGTAGACACCCTCATTGTTATGTGAGCTGCCTGATGAATCAGAGACAACTTGTACCTTGTTTTGAATGTTAAGTGTGTGAACTTCTTTTTTTTCCATCGTTCTGAGACAGATATGTTATGACTGGAGCTGCCTGGCAGAGCGGCTGTGGCCATATTAGCACAGTGTGACTCCTGCCTCCGTGCAGCTCCCTCCCCGCTCACTTTGTCCTTTTCAAATATATAAATAATCAAAAAACAGTTGATTAATTTCCCCTCTGATGCATCGCAGCAATTGCTAATGTCGGAAAAATAGACAAGTTTAGCCTCCCC
>OMLP01029165.1:0-13856 GCA_900302685.1 Spondyliosoma cantharus | reverse complement strand
CTTCCCTCTCACACTGCCTCTCCCCACGCCTTTCCCCTCTCGCTTCCATTTCCGACACACGCGCTTCACTCTGTCTGATCTTCTCAATCTGCTGCTAATACGCCTTTCAGAACACTCGTCTTTTTGGAGCTACCCTTCCCCTCGACCCTCTCCCCGCTCTCCTCCCCCCTCCCCACCTCCTCCCACTCCCTCCCTCAGACACAGTTTAATGGTGACAGCCATTCAATCGGATAATTAACATCCGTTTAACGCTCATTAACTGGGATGTATTTGTCTCGTTTGATTTGTAATTACCAGGCCTTTTTTTTTTTTTTTACAGGAAAACACCACGGTAATGTTCCCTTTGTGATGGCTTCATTGATGGAATTGATTTGAACCCAGCAGGGAGGCCAACAGGGAGGCAGGGAGAGGCAGAAACGTACTGAAGACATCAACGCCATACTTGTTTTTTTGTCTTAGTTTTTGTCATTTCATTCTTCCAGTAGACGGAAATTCTGACAGAGAGTATCTCTGCCGTGAAACAAAACATTCATATATAAGATAGAAACAAAAGATTCTCTATTCTCTTAATATACTGCATATATATGGAAAATATCTGTAGATCATTAAATAAGTAAAATGCTTTTTTTCTGCTGCACCATGCATATGTGCTCCATGTTTGATTCTAAAAGAAATATAGGCAAATGGGAGAATTCTTTGCATTTTCGGCTCCTTTAAGAGCAGTACAAAATATGACTACTACCATATACAGTTAAGTGCTTCTGCATAGCAGACACAAAACAAAATTAGTTTTTATTTGCATTAATGTCATTCCACTCTTCTTTGATTTATATTTGATCTCCACTAACCCCCGGGAAATATCTGTCTCTTCCGCTGCCAAATGCACCATTATGTTCACCAGATAGTCGCTAACTGTGTCTGTGTGTAAGTGCCAGGCAGGAAGCCTAGGGTTGCGTTTCTAGACCTTTTTTTCTGAAAACAGCTGCCTGCTACTGTCGAGCTGTTATTCCAACAACATCGTAATCAATTTTGCTCCAGGACCATTTGCAACTACCTGTTTGTGTAAGGTCATATCTTTGTCGTTTGGGAGAAGACTGGATAAATATACATACGGAGAAGAGGAAGTTAGCCTTTCTAACACAAGGTTAATGTTGTGAAAGAGTCTACTTTAACCGAAAACACAATCTTTTACTAAATCTGGTGTAGTTTTGTTGCTTAAAGCTTTCATTGACTAACAGTCAATGAAACATCCACAGTATGAAACCTGGTAACATCATTTTGCAGGTCAGTTGGCTAATTAGCTTGTAAGTTGTAACTTCGGCTCATTGAACTGTGTCAAAACTCTATACAAACCTCAGTGTCATTCAGTTAAGATGCTGAGCAATATTCTTCAATACCACTGCTAACAAAATGCTTTCTGTCCACTGACTGTACAAAGTTACCAAACCTTTATTTACTTTACATCAGTACGACCCTGCTTACTCAGCTGTTAGAGGTTTTTTTTTTTAATCATTATTATTTGTGCACTAATTATCAGTATTGATCAATAAGATTTTTTTTGTCAACAGATCTGGTAACTTTTTTGATTTCAGATGGACTTCAAGGAGAAAGGTTGCAATGTTTGCATGTTTTTAAGTCTGTTTTCCTCTCTGTTCTCACAAATCTTCTCAATGACGTCAGCTGATTATGTAATGCATGACTTTTAGAACTTTGCTGTGATCATGTTACCAGAGGAAACTCAGTGAGATAAACAACAGCTTTTTCACTTGGGTGGTTTAAAATTAGCAATTTCTTCCCTGGTGATTTCTTTTTCTTTTTTTTTCAGTTTTGTGTTCGGGTTCCATGTCTATGATGTTTTGTAGCCTTGGATCTAGTCTTTTTACTGCCATCATCGTCACATTTCCTCCAAAATTAGTTCTCTGTAGCAAATCAAATCAAATCAAATCAATTGTATCTATATAGCCCAAAATTACAATCGCATTGCCTCAATGGGCTTTTCAATTTCTCTGTCCTTAGACACTCTGAGGAACTGAGGGGCTGAGGAAAAACTTGTTGATCCCATGTTGATGGAAAAAAAACCTTTTAGGAGGAAAAACAAAAAAAAGAAGATGGAAGAAACCTCAGGAAGAGTCACAGAGGAGGGATCCCTCTCTCAGGACGGACAGACATGCGATAGATGTCACATGTACAGACAAGAATAACAAAATCACAGTTTACAAGTTGCATTGACAGAATATCTGATACAAATTAGAATATAAAGTGTGTGGATCCAGGAGATGACCTGACAGGCTGAGGTTTAGCCAAGTGGTGCCTGAGCCACACGACGTCCTCTCCACCGTGGTGACCTTGAAGAGGGCAGGCCACGCAAGATAATTAGCAGTAAAACAGAAAGGATCAGAGTGAAGGCATCAAATCTTACAGAAATAGATAAGGAGAGCAATGATCCAGCGGAGCCCAGGACGATCCATAAGCATCCATATGTGAGCCAGCAGCAGCCAGGAGAGGCAGATTGATATACTAGTATACAACTACAGACAGAACTGGAATAAAGCTCCCATTTTTTGGTCCAAAAATTCCATAGATTGTTAAGAAAGTCGAAAACATTTGAAACTTTTTTTTGTTTTTTTTATTTATACTCTTTATTTATTTGTTTGTTTCAAACTAATCCCTTACAATAGTTACTTATCACCCAGTTTTACAGTAACTACTGTACATTTCTCCAAACCCACCCCATGGTCCAAACATCCCACAATCAAAAGGAAAGAAAAACAACAACAACAATAACAACAACCAAAAAAAAAAAGAGTTATACAAAAGTAAAGTAAAGTTAAACTTATTTTTTAATACATAATGATAATTCAGTTCAACCTGGATAATCATTGGATAACGTTGGGTGTTAATAGCCCTTTGACCATGGGCTTGTACTCCATAATGTCCCCATACACCTTCATATGCAAAGATTACATTACATTACATACATTTTGAAGTGCTTATTTTTGCCTAATAATAATTTCAGTGTCCTCCTGTGTTGTCCCCAGACCCCAACACAAACAAGCACAACCCATATATCTATCCTCCTTAAACAGCCCTAAACAGGCCTCATCCATTTTATCCCCAAGATCATCTATCTCCATGCACCAGGCCATAACACTGAGCAACTTCAAATTTGAAGGAGACACCTCTGTTTAAAGTGTATACTTGGTTGAGGCAAAGCCACGATCCAGCTGTTAGTATCTGGATGTAAGAAGGGGGACAATGTGGATGGTGATTGTCCCATTTCCACAGCTGATCTGGCCGACATGTTCATCCATCACTCAGACAGCCTCTGCGGCTCGTTAGTGGCTTCATGTTTTCCCCAGGGAACCAGCTAAGGAGCCTTTGGCTAACTCCGTCGCTGGATTTGAGAGTGCATCACTCCCTTGCAAGGTCAATGCTGAGTGCGGTCTAGGACGGGAGGACTGGATTTCTTATTTGTTCTTGTTGAAAGAGATGTTTAAGTATACATTTAAAAATAAATATTTGCGGTACCAATAAATGTCTGCATTTGTACTCACTGTTACCAATTGCAGCACACTATACCGAGTTAGTTAAGATTCTATAAAACCCACTGTTAAGTATGCTTTCCATTGAAAAAAATGGCTCATAGGAGGTGAATTGAATTGGTTAAATATCTTGACTTTATATATAGTCCATATTGTGTATAACAACCAGGGCTTGTACTGCTCATGTCCTGACTTTCCTCGATCTTGGTCACTGGTCTCACTTATTATTTTTTCTCCCCTTTCCCGTCCAGTGTTGCTGGCTCCCTCTTGTAGCCGACTGGAGAGGCTGCTTTACTGTCAGTTCCACACAGAGAGGCAAAAAAATATTTAACATTACATGGACTGTTCTGCATGATTCAGGCTAAAATCCAGAAGTCAGGTTAGGATTTGGCTGACTCTGCGCTTAGGATTTAGGTTTCAATGCCAACAGTGTGCAGTAGTTTGCCCTTTACGAACCTGTAGCCTGGCAGTGTGGGTGTTGGGAAGATGAGCGAGCACTCAGGCATTTTAAACCGTCCGTATTTTAATTGCTTAAAGTTAGTGTTTCCAAGTGGTATTGTTGCTGGTGTCACTGTCACAGACAACTAGATCCTTTTTCTTCAGAGTGCCAACTACCAGCAGCACAGGACAAAACATGAGTTCATTCATAAACCCTGAAAGACCCAGAACAATTTTAGGGATGCCTGACTCACCTGTATGTATCATTTTCTAGCAGTCAGCATCCAGTGTCATACATCAAAGTTCAGTCTGGCACATTTGAAGTCCCAATTTTACATTTCCTTTGTCTGAGAATGGATTCATTTACGAGAATTTAAAAAAAAAAAAAATGCCAGTCAAAATTTTACTGTTCATGTTTTTTCAAACTATGAACTGGGACAGGGGAGGCCAACCAGTCAGAGATTAAGAGCCAAATGTTTTACTGTGTTACTGCAAAGAGCGACATCATACACACACACACACACACACACACACACACAGACCTCTGCTCAGCCAAATGTACTGTAAATGTCACACACCAACATGATAATGACAGAAACGGACTCGTACAGTAGTAAGACCACAGGCCAGTCATTTTTAACAATGAACATTGTGTGCACTGTCTCACACACACAAACTCTCAGTTCAACCAAGTCCACAAACAAAAATATAACAATTTACAATAACGTTTTTCTCTTACTGTGCATGTTGTTTAGTGGGACTTCTGGCATGCCTTGTCTTGAACAATCCTCTTCAAATCTGGCTTGTATTCCGTTGTTGCCACTCGAAGCAATTCTTTCACATGCGTGTCAGTCAGAACAGATCGATGCTTTGATTTCACGTGTTTCAGGGTAGAAAACACAGACGTATGTTGACCCAAACATTGACAGTATCTTGAGTGCAGCCCGTTTGACATTGGGGTATTTTTCCATTGGCACACTTTTCCAGAACTCAATGGTCCCTTCCCTTTAAGCAGGTTTCAGTTGGTTCTCGTCACAAAGATCGATCATCTCCAACTCAGCCGCAGCCTCACCTGTGACTAGCGGGGCTTTCAAACAATCCGTCTCCGCATTGAACGGGTCGACGAGGAACATAATTTGTGGCCTTTTCAGATGTAGAACACGGAACCGGGTCACAAAGCTTTTGTGCAGGTTTTCAACCAGTGTTGCATATCTGGCTGTTTGCTTATTCAGGGCTGCGCTGAGCGAGCAGTTTTATGTTGCGAACACGCATACACATACACATATACATATACATACACATATACATATACATATACATAAAAAAACAAAAAAACAACACAAAATTCGATATGAACGTAAGAGCCGCATGAAACCAGGCAAGGAGCCGCATGCGGCTTGGGAGCCGCCGGTTGGCCAGGCCTGGTCTAGACTTACATGATCTTCACTGCAGCTCTGATGGTGTGTGATTTCTTGGGCCCCACCAATGCCTAAACACCTTGAGTGGCACGATCTGAAATAACAGAAGAGTGGACACAACAGATGGAACGAAAAAATAGGCGTTTGCTTTCACAAGTCCGCCTAAAACAAAAGAAAATGGACCGTAAACCACAACGTACCAACTAACAAACAACACAGGACAAAACAGGAGTTTATTCATTTACCCAGAACAGTTTTAGTGATAGCTGACTCTCCTGTATGCATTTTGTTTTTCCACACATTTTCTAGCAGTCAGCACCCAGTGTCATACAGTCCAGTGTCATAAACCACAACCTCCACTTGAAAGCCATTAAGACATGACCAATGAATGGAGTAAAAACAGCACAGTACAGTTAATCAATAGACATACAGCCATCACAGAATGCTAATACATTTCAGCCTGTACCAAGCCTTCATTTTTACACTTGTGATGGTTCTACATCTTAGATATAATTCTTCCATTATATGGACTCCTTCTTTACTGTCTTTTCTCTTTTAGGGTACTTTGAAGCACAATGTGCTTACCCATTTTCCACAGGATTAGACTTATTTTTTTCCTTTTCCCTTTTTTTGTTTCTTATGAGGTAATACATTCTTTTTTAATACCATTTGTTTGTTGATTTCTAGCTCTACTTAAACGTATCCCTGAAGCAGAACGTGCTCAGAGCCAGTAAAGTACGCTGAGCGTGAGCTCACACCAGCCGGGCCTCGTTGCTGCTCCTCCGCCGCTCCCTCCCTCAGTCTCCTCACGCATGGGACGATGATGTGCTTTTCTCCAGCTCCCCCTTTTTTCCAATGTATTTATTTACCCACTTATACAGGGAATAAATCAAGGTCAGCACACAATGCCACACACGGCTATTAAGATTCATTGTAATGCAAATTCTCCTGTAGCGAGTGCACTACATTGACAGGTACTGACACGGCGGGCAGTACGCAAACAGCCACACATGAACACACACACGTGCAAAGACACACACATTTGCCAACTTACGGATTGTGCAAACAGTTTACCTAAAGGAGTGCGACTGAACAGAGGAGTACGTGCCTCTTCACACCACTACTCCCTTCTCCTTCTATTTTCATCACATTTTCTCTCATAGTACATTTACAAACATACCCTGCTGTGTCCTTACCCCTGAACACTTCTCTGATCATCAGTGTTATTAACATTATTCATTGAATATTAATTTGAAATATTAATCATAATGTTATGAAATTCTCTTGCAGTGTTTGCTGCAGATGGTCATACACTGTTCAAATAGTTGATTATCTGATTTATGTTATCTTTACATTTTTACGCTGTGTTGATCTGTTTAAAGCAACAGGAGGAACTTTCATTTGTGGTTGATTCTAGCTCCCCCTGTAGACAAAAGATGATAACAGTGAAGTAAACTTTGTTGAAGTGCAGCAGTGTACCACCAGACTACAGAGCAGCTTCGTTTGACAGTCTGTGGGACTCCTCAGGTCATCCTCAACACTCCACCATACATTTCTTTTCCATTATATGACTTATCCAACCCTCAGACGTCGGAAAGTGACCCAGTAACAGGCAATAACAACAACTATATAACTCATATAGTGATAGCAAATCTTCTCACTGTTGGTCGCTTATGTAGGTCATCAGTGTTAAATTGAGACTGTCTCATAACCAAGTTCCTTGTAGTATGTTGAAGCTTTTGTTAAAACATGGAATGGAACATGGTAGTTGTAAATGTTTCGTAATTCCTCTGGAATAAGTAATCATAAGACAAAGATGAGAAGCGGCTAAACCAGTTAGATAGCTCTCTTAAATGAGGCAGACCTCACCGGAGCTGAGGATGCACATACATGTAGTACTGTTAAACATCAATATCCATTGTCAAATGATTGTGATATGTAGTTGTAATTGTTGTAAATAAATGAGACCATAGTGGACTGGCCTCTATCTCAGTGTAGCTGTATTAGCACACCTTTTTACCGACATTCTATTCTGCAAAAGTGTGTCTTGCTCAAAGTTTTTTTGTTCAATTTAACATAAGTTTTTTAAAAAAAAATTCTATCTATCTATTGCTTTTTTTTTTTTTTTTTTTTTACACATTTCTGCCACTAGAAATTGCTGGATTACCCCATTAGGCTCCCTGGGGAAAACTGTGCGAGTGGCCCCTACACACTGTTTGTTATATGTCCATAACCAAGGTATCAGCCATAACTCTCATGCTGTAACAGTGCCTGACCTCAGGTTTACTGTGTGCCAGTTACTTTGAGGCCATTCTTATTACAGTGCCTCTGGCATATATAGTGCATCTTCCTAAACTAAGCCCAAAGACTACATTTTGAAACAGTGCACCCCCCTACAAGTCGCCTAACCTCAAGTTCTTACAAACAAATTTGCAGTTAATCAAATTATTATTACTGACCCAGTTACAGTAGCGAATAGTAAAACAGGGTTGCAGGATGCCCGATGACAGTGACTCGGCTTTGTCCCAATCAAATTCTTAAATATCTGCTATATATGCTGAGTTCTATACAGCATTCAACAGCGTAATATTTTGATACTAAGAAAAGTATAACCGACGTCAAAGCTTTAATTTAATTTCAGCAGTCAAGTATTGCACTAAATCGAAGGAGCAATTTGTAAGATATGGCCAGATTTTTAACGAACTAACATTATGTGAAAAACGTCAACAAACTCACCAAAACAGTCTTGGTTTTCTTTCCACTATCACTTCTGGTTTGGGCAGAATACGTCCTAGATCTACCGATAAGGATGTGAAAGATATTCCAGCTGTACACATTATTTTCATGATTCAAGTCTCTCCTGTCCTTTGTCCTTTACAGCTGCTGTAAATCACCTCTGTATCCACTGTCTTCAAACTGACCTCCTGGAGCTACCAAATTACATCTTTAAAAAAAAAGAAGATGAAAATAGAAGTAGCAAAGGCTGAGATACCCTGACTTTTAGTCTCTATAGTATGTATAGTATAGTATAGTATCATTCTATTCTCAGAATCAGAGTAATATGTACTCTACAGAAGAGATTGTATAACTCCTTTCAAAGACTGCCCCTTATACATGCATAGTATACTGCAGTGTAACATCTGTGGAGAGTGAAGAGTAAATGTTGATGTGTTGTAGCAGGTTTAGGCGGCATTTAAACAGCCAATCATCATCCTATGACGGTGAGTGTCATGAGTGTTGCAGCAGCAGCTCTCATAGGTGATATACATGCAGACTCACTGTCAGTATGGACAGCATGAATTCAATTCATTGACATGCTTGTTTAGTAACATTACTCAACGTTGTGCATTCAGAGACGGTTACAGTGATGTAGACGAGAGTGAATAAAGCGCTGTGATGATTCATTTAACCAAGGTCTCAAAAAGAAATTATGTAATTTATTGACATTAAATGCTACAAATATTGTATAATTATATAATATAATGGGAATATCAGGAGGAAAATGACCTTTGTCTGAAGCGTTGTCCATCAGGCAACAGCCCAGAGTCCATTGATCACTCTGTCTTTTGATGATGAATTAAAATATACTTTATATCTTAATTGTTTTCGGTATCCCGAGTGCCAAATGAGCAGGACATCAGAGGTGAAGTGAAAGGTTATCACGGCCGGTCTTGCTTTCTCTCTGCCGTTGCATATTCACCTGTGTGTTGATAAATTCATGTTGCATGTGGTTACCGTGACCGCATCCGACATCCCGTGTGTATGTTTGCGTGTGTTTTTTTGCATTATCATAACCTTTGCATGTGTGTGTGTGTGTGTGTGAGCGAGTGTGTGCAGAACTCCTGGTGAATCTGTCAGACTTCAAAGCGCTCGCCGCCTCTCTCCTTGATGAACGAGCTGTTCCGATGTTTATCGTGACCTGCTTTTCAACTCAGGGGCTTCACAAAAAAAAAAAAAAAACATCAAGGGATGGAGGGATTAATGGGATAAAAAGGAGGAAGAGAAAACAGTCTGGGATAAATATCGCAAATAGAAATAGTTTCCGGCTCCCGTGGGGGCTCTGACAGTGAAAGAAAAGAGCACTATCGCCCCCAGTCTGTGTGTCTGTGTCTGTGTCTGTGTGTGTGTGTGTGTGTGTGTGTACATATCTGAGCATCTGCTCTGTGTTTTACATTATCAGCACTTGTGCAGGTGTGTGTGGAGTGTTTATGTAATGTGTTGCATATTCTGAGCAATTAAGTACATTCTCAGTTATCGGTGTCACAGCTTTAAATGCTGCAGCTTCAACCACTGTAAATAATTGAAGGCTCGATCTCCCAACACTTAATGTTGCTTAATGATTAAAACATTCACACCAGTCTGACACTTTGTTGGTAGCAGTAGATGCTAAGCTTTACAATGTGGCGCTGTAGATAGCTGCTGAATAGTCAGACCTTACAAAAAAAAGCAATTCCAGATGCCTGCCAGACAAATTTTAAGACATGAAAATAAGCTGCATCAAATATTTTTTTTTCCGCAGTTGGCTTTTAATTAAAAATGTTCAATGAACTAGTGAGAAAACTTCCCTCTTAATTCCTTGAGAGTTATGCAATCTACACAGTATATGGAAGTGCAAACAGGGGGATAACTCAGGCCTCCACACCCTCCATCAAAGTTTCAGTTACACTGAAGAAGTGGATGTCAGACTGACTCTAACCATGTGTGTTTCATGTCTGCACGTTCAGAAATCACCCTCGTAGGCTGGGGCATTCATGACTGCCGCATTTTAAATCCAGCTGCCTTGCAGTGTAAGGACTTTTGTGTATATTCTCAAAGCTTAAAAAAAGTGAATTTAAAGTTAGAAGCTAAAATGTCTGGAGGTCCCTATTTGTAATCCATCACGTATCACTGGTCTGAAAACTTCGAGCACCCTCACAAGTTACTGTTACTTCCCTGAATTTTACTTACCTGGTGCAGTGGCTGTCCAGAACATGCTGTTCGGCACAGATGATCTGGGAATGTGAGGGGTTTGCAGATCAAGTCAGAAGCCTCCTGAACTGCTCACAAACTGTTTGAGGCTGACTTGATAACATCAAACCTGTTTGATACGTAGGATTTTTACATCTGTACTTTTCCGAGCCAGACCACAGCGTGCAGTGCAATGAGAGAGGCAACCCGGAGCAGCTGACGGTGCTGAACAAGAAACAGTAAACATTCTAGCCCTTGAGGCTAACGTTAGCTAGCACACTACGGTTGAAAGAGACCCAAAATCTTCCCTCCTGTTCTGAAGAATAGAAAACCTGTGTTGATCACATCTCCTCACTCATCCAAACTCATTTAACCTTCTGTTTTTGTTGTTTTTCTCAATGCAACATGTTAGCACAGCAAGTTGTTGCCCTACGCTTTTCTCCATTTTGTTTGCATCTGCTTACCCGAGGGGGACCAGACTGCCCTGTTTTCTGACAGGGACAGTTTTTGGTGCCCTGTCCCCAGCTGTTTTTAACTGCGCCTTGAAAACAGATTGCAAAGTGAAATATTACATTGCGTGGTAAAAAACAGACTGGGCAGCAGAGCCTACCAGTTAACGTCTCAATTATGTTGTGCTTGTTTTGGCCAAAAGAGGGGGCTGCTGGCAACAGCACTATTTTATGAATAAACTATTCTATAGGAAAACTTCGCCAGAAAGGCATCCACAGCATCACCACAAGTATCTTTTCAAGTCAGATAGAGCACAGAGAAAGGAGAGGAAGAAGACTGGATAGGCTGAAGAGTGAAGGAAGGAGAAGAAGTAAAGTTATGATTCTTCACGGACGACAAAGAAGCCAATAGTGAATATACCATGAACATGTCATATTTTAAATCAATTAGGTGTACATGGTGAAATCAGTGTTCAGACAGCTGCTGGAAGGTAGCACGCAGTTCAGACACAGAGGCAGACAGGATGCACTTTAAGTATGGAAAAAGAGAGGCTTTTACAAGGACAGAAACATCTTCTATGTGAGTGTGTGTATTCAATGCCAATTTGACAAGAAGGCACCGATAATGCTAATTGCTAATTTTCTCTAAACTCTTAAATTCACACGATTTGTAAGTGAGTCTGGGATATTGCTGTTACTAGTGACTTCCCTCCGTTACGTGATCCAAGTCCATGACTTAGCTCTCACATAACTCAAAGCCAGGTTGAATGTTTGTGATGAAGTGAAGGATACATTTTTCCTTTACGTGTTGAGAAAGTTCTCCTTCTTAAGCTAAATACACTCTTTAAAGGTTAAAGGATATGTCAGTGCTCAATTTGCACCAAATTAGACGCTTTCACTTTACTTTCTCAGGTCCTCAGTGTGTGTGAGGTAGATCCAATTAATGGTTTTACAGACATGCCAATGAGAGACAGACAGATGGACAGAGATTCTTTGTGTCATACTTAGATTAAGCAAAAGTCTGCCCAAAACCACATTGCACGCAAAAAGGAAAGTTTTCAAACATTTCTTTTCACATCCAGAGGAGGATAGAGAAGGAAAAGTTTTGGATAAAACACTCAACTATTCAGCTGAAGTTTGCAGCATTTTCAGCCTTTGATTGTCCTTGGATTCTCACAGAAATCTTACATTACGTACTTGTAACATTAATAATGCAGGCCCACTAACTGATGTACTTTTTTGGTTGCTTCAGGAAACACAGTATTCATATGGCAACCACACAAAACAGGAGCATATTGTCACCCTCTCTGTCCGCATCTACATTTCTGAGTTGCTCTCAATGAAAACATATCCATTCATATTCAAGCAACGTTTCATCAGCAGAGAGGACAGGCAGAGAGAAACAGACATTTTCAGCTGTGGTGCTTATAACCATAATAAGTCATGGCACATTAAATGGGATATCATAAGTGATGGAAACTGAATTATGAAATCTTGCTTACAGAGAAGGCCCTGTTGTGTAATAGGGCATTTGCATAAAAGACATATCTCATTTTTTGCAGATGACGAACTTTGAAATATAAAAGTAGTTCAAAAAATGATACTTTTGTATCGCACCATTATACTGCGTGTGCAGTCTGAACCATGACTGGCTTCTTTACGTTGTCACCTCTTGTAGTAGTAGTACACATGTGCATGAAAGTGCAGCGCCAGCAGGGAGTGATAGCAACATCCATGTCCATGAGAGGAGGTGGTTGGGGTTGGTTGGTAGGTTGGTTAGTTGGTAAATGAATTGGACTTGATTTTGACTTGACAAACCATGATCTTTTCTGAGACCTAACCAAATAGTTTTGGTGCCTTTATTATCAGTGGAACCAGATGTTTATCCTAATGAGCTTGACCACAGAATGAGACCTTGCTGTTTTCATGGCCAAATGTGACAGTGACATGGTGGTCTGTGACACCGTTCTCAAACTGGCATGATCTGTGCATGGCCCAGGACAGGAAGAAAAAACGCTCAGATCATGATTGATGCCCATCCACAGAGCATCAGTGACATCGGTGAAGTGAGATGTCTGCACAGAGCCCAAAGGATGCTAAAAGACGACACCCACCACAGCCACAGTCTGTTCACCCTGCTGCCACCCGACAACAGATACAGAAGTATCCACTGCAGAGCATCCATCTGCACCATAAACACTATTTTTCCTTGTGTAGCATAAAGGGACTACAACTTACATTTCGTTGTATAACCCTGTGTTGTAGAATGAGCATTAAGTTAACACTGAATCTGGGACCTCGAATTTGCCTGTCAGATATTCTGTGCCATGCAAAACGGATGGCAAATGACTGTATGGCAGCCCATCTCAGTCTCAGATGTGATTTTAAATTCATGAGCTTATGATGGCCTCTAGTTGTGCCATATCCCAGAGAAAAGCTGTGACACAGTTGTTTGACCACAGGAAGTCAGGAGAGGTGTAACACAAAAAGGTGCCAAAACCTCTGAAAGTCTTGAATAATTAACGATCAAGCTCAGCGCTATTCAGGCGTGCGTGCGTGCGTGCGTGTTTGAGAGCAATGAGAGGGAGCGGTCAAGGAGCAGCCAGAAGGGAAGTAGGGAATAGTAAAATAAAAAATACTTACAATCTTTCTGCCTCACGTCTATTAGTTGTAAAAAAAAAAAAAAAAGTACATGTTTTGCTCATTTACGCTCGCACCAATTTCCGGATAATTTGACCAGATCTGTCCAACTTTGTACTAAATTCCTAATTTTCAATCGTGAACCACCAAATGACTAATCCAGTGACTAATTTTCAATTTTAAGAGTCTTATTTCAATGCTTGCTTATGGAGGCATGATAATAATGATTATGATAATAATAATGACTTCACAACATGTAACAGGTTACCTAATTGTCACATTTATATATTTTTTAAGATCACCAAGGAGCACCACAGGACGTCACAGGAGGCGTATAACTCCTCCCCCTTCTGTAGGAAGGACAGCTGAAACAAAGGACACTGACACTGATAATGTGATATAATATAATATATAATAATATA
>OMLP01029163.1:0-12086 GCA_900302685.1 Spondyliosoma cantharus | reverse complement strand
CACCCACCCCCTCCTCTTTGCACTGTTACCGGGCCAGAACAAACACGGCTATTTATAAGTGCAGCACGGCACAGTTTGCCATTTGTGCGCGCAGTTAACTGGCTTTTTGGAGGAGTCTGCTGCCTGTCTCCTGCGCAGCTGTCGTTGCCAAACCGGGGCAGGCGGCAGATGAACCTCTTTAACAGGGAGATACTGTTGGGTTTATGAGAGGAAACCGAGCCTTGTAGCAGGCCTGCAATGTTACTATCACATTTAAGACATCCTGGGCATGGCGTCAACACACCGAGCATTTACATTTATTTATAAGCCCCTTTCCTTTGGAATGAAAACCTTAAGAACAGAAGTTTGGCTGAGCAACAGGTCAGCTTAAAGACTTTGATATATTTTACTGTCTTTCTCTGACACACACACACACACAGTAAAGATTTGATGGGGGTAACAGGCTTTCATTGTGACAGTTCCCACCCAAAACTACCTCCAAGCAACATCCAGACCACCAGCATCATTAATATGCATCATTCTCGTGTGATTGTGTCTCTCTTTTGCAGTACTTTTTATTGTTTCACCTTGTATTGTCTACTTGTAATGATGCCCAACACGATATTTGTGCCAAAAGTTGTAAAAAACAAACAAACAAACAAACAAACAAAAAACAGTAGAAGTTGTGGGTTTATACCTGCACCAGAGTCCTTGTTCTCCTTGCTCTCTGTCCCGGGCTGCGGAGCCTGCCGGTCGTTATCGCAGCTCCCCTGATCCAGTCGTGCGTCCGTGCTGGAGCAGCAGTAGCGCAGCTCGCATTTCCCGCAGCAGATGATCGCATCCACGCCGTCGATCTTCTCCGGACACTGGAAGCCTTCTTTCCACGCGCCCTGGGAGTCCCGCCAGCCGTGGCAATACTCCCCGCTGGCTTTCACGTCGATGATGACCAGGAGAAGAGTCACAATCACGGTGACATACATCGGGAAGCCTCCTCCCCACATTCTCGGCCAGGTGGAGCGCGGCCGCACGCCGGCGCACTGAAACAGACAGAGGGGCTTTTCACTCCCCGCGTCTACCTCACCTGGTGAGGGGAGTGATGCGGTGGGTCGGTACGGTGCGGGGACGTGAGGGGGTCAAGTGAGGGAGCAACAAACCACTGGGGAGCTGTCATTTGTTAGAGGAATCCCGTGCGTAATTCCGATCTCCAAAAGTGGCTCCGCGGTGTGGGTGATTATCCAAGAGCTGTACGACAAAAACAAAAAAGATGCTGTTGAAAGTGAAATTGTCACAGAAATGGTACGACCGTCAGCTTCACCGATACTCCAGTTGCTAAAAAAACAGGACTAAACGATCTCCAAGGCAGAGAGGCTGCTCATGTCTCCTTCTGACTCTCGGACGCACAGAAGCCAACACTTGTAGCCTTGTGATCCATGTCACTCCCGAGACCCCTCGCCGCCAGCCCAGTGAGCAAGGATAACTTTACAAACTTTGTGCGCATTGTCGGGCATCCAGAAGTCAGCCAGACAAGTCCGGGTCAGATTTAGCCCGAATGAACTAAAGCGCCCAGAGTCTGTCCTGCCTCGAGTCAGAGTGAGAGCGGGGCGTGTTAGTTAGTCAGATGCAAACACACATCCCCCTTAATCGAGTTAAGAAAAGTCTAAACTAACAGTGTGAAGGCGCAAAGAGTAGAATGCAACTTCCGGTTGAAAATTTTAAAAATAAAACCTAACACGCTACAATGTGTACGTTTCAACTTTGAGGAGACATTTTTGGGACAGTACCAAAGTGATTATTAGAAAATAGTTCAAAAGAAAAATAATCCAAATCATTTGTTTATTTTAAAAAATACCTTTTTTGCAGTATCATCCAGACCAGACCTCAAATATGTAGCCTGCAACTTGAGGAATATTCAGCTCCATCCATATTACACATGTTTTTCAGAAATATTTATTGTGATTGATTTGTTATTTTTTTGCAACACTGAAGGTTCGGTTGAGCACAATCGCCTTTATACACATTTATAATGCTTGATATTGATCCTTTTTAGCCTACCTATTGGTAGGTAATGGGTGAGACAAATACCAAACAGGAAGAGTGAAAAATGTATAAAGAAAGAAAAATAGAAAATATATACATATACATGTGCACATATACAAAAATACATACAAATAAAGCAACAACAATAATAATAATAATTTACATATATTTGTAAATTAAACCTCACTTTTTAATTAGCCTTTTATTAACTTTTGTCAACCACTAATTAATTATTCGCCATGCTTTTATTGTGAAAGCAGGTACGTTTATTTCCGGTCCCACATTGTCTCTGACTTCACATAGCTTCTCCCATCCTTCAGTATAACAGTATGAGAGATTTGCTCGGGTGCAATTGCCCCCAAACTCGTGTTAAACTTATTCAGACGGAGCTCTGTGCTGTACCTGAACAACAGTCAGGTGTCTTATTGTGAAAAGCACAATAAGAGTTTTGGCACTCTGCCTCAGCGTCAGCAAGATCCTCCTGTTTTACATGGTGACGACGCCATCTAGTGGAGTTGGCAGATAATTGCTCCTTTGAAACGTCTGTCAACGCCACCAAATAAACATATATAAGTTAGTAAAAGACAGCTACAGACACCTTGCAGGTTAGGATTTTTCATAGCTTATATTAACAGTGGTGGAACAGAATGGTGTAGCCTATGTTTGCTAACCACATGTCAAATTTTCTGTAATTGAATTACTTTAATTCACATTTTGAGTCATTGTATAAGGTAATATAATCTTTTGCATCGCTATAGGTTTAACTAAAATTAGTATATCCACTTGCCTATACGTACATAAGTGCTTATTCCCTCAACCTGCAACTGTTAAAAGCTTCTTACATAGTAATGTGTAATATGATGATGTGATTCAGCTCCATGGGGGGTTACTTTTGATGTACTGTACTTTTAAGCAACATTTTAAATGCAGTACTTTTACATGTAATGGATTAATTTTACACTGTAGTACAATCGGCCTAGCCACATAGTTGGTAACAGATCTGAATACTTCTGAATTACTCCACCCAGGAGCATATTAAATTGTCACTCAACCAGCTACAACAAACTCTTAAACCCGCCATTTAGCTAAATAAGGAATATTTATATATTTTAGATGTATCATTTTACTAATGTTTTATGCTAATTGTGTGTTATATGTATTTAAAGGAACCCTCTTCAACGGCTGAGTCCCATTGCTCGTCTGTACTTCATTTCCCGTCATGCCCCGCCGTCAAGCGGTGTCCGTGGCAACAGCACAGGAAGTGGCGCGCAACGGTTGAAAAAGTGTCACACACACAACAAACTGAGGAGGTTTTCACGCTCTTCAACTTCGTCAACCATTACACCGTGGTGGCAAATTTATACACAACCTGAGCTCCTCTTTATGTCCAACTAAACGTGGCCTCGTCACTTAAAACGTAAGTTCTTGCATTATATGACTAGCAACACATAGCTAATGTCACTGGTTAGTAAACTGCTAGGTTAAGTTAACTGTCCATTAAGCTAGCTAGTCACATACTCTAGTGTAATAAGCTATGTGTGCACATGTGCTAGCTACACTTAAGACAACGGTCTTTCTAACATTGTACTAATCGTTTCATACTGTCTGGGAACAGATGTCGTTTGTGAGAGTGGGACGTCCGAAACAACACACCAAAGGAAAACAGCCTGTTCGCCCCAAGAAGGCAGCAGCTCCCAGAAGAGAGTGGGTGGTGAGTACTGACAGCTGTTCATCTGCTGAAAAGTATGAAAACTAGTCATTTACAGTGGCTCTGTTATGTACTTTCACATTCTTAAGCCAATAGTGACATTTGAGGAAGTTGGCCAAAGTAATGCTGTAGTTGAGAGAATAGTAGTCCACACATTTTTCCCTTGAACATTTGTCCCCTTAAAGTTCTATGTTATGTAGCTTTCTTTTACTGAAATAAAACATTGTCTGTACATTTTGAAAGCAGTGAAGTAATAACAGCCCTCTCTTGTTGGTTTTTCAGAGCACTGTCAATGACCTGTCTGTGCACAAGCTAACACCTGCAGAGCTGGTAAGCTTATTAGTTTTATGTTACTGTTGTATCCCATAGTATACAATCTGATTGCACTTGATCTTTTTTTTTTAATGGGTTGATACTACTTAAACAATTAAAACTATTATTTTCAGGCCGCATTTGCTTGCCTAATTGTAATTCTGCTTCAGAAACATCGTCATGAGATGCACACGTCCCACAACAAGGCTTCAGCTCAGTGGGAGCTGAGAGAGAAAGCCCTACAGCGCCGTCTTAGACACCCTGGGAGCCCTGCACCGCTGGACCAGGCCAGCCTCAGCATCATCAGGGAGGTGTGTGTGACAATTTTTCTGTTACTTTTAGTGTCTTCCTTGCATACTTTTATTGTTTTAGAAGAAATATTGTTTTGCTGAACAGAAATAAAGTATTTTAAGGTGGAAATAACACTGAAGCTCTTCCCCTTTATCTTATCTGGTGATGATGATGGTCTGATGTGTTTCACTGCTGCAGGTATTCTCTGACCAGCTGCTGCTGCAGGATGTCCTGACTCGTTCTGACAGAGCCATGGCTGTGGTCAAAGACTTGTTTGGAGATGCTCCACGTAGGCAGACAGGTTGAAAGCTTTGCATTTACTCTGTCATGATTTACATACATTCAGTGCCAAGTGTCTAAACTAGATTGTTCCCCCATTCCCTGCTTGTAGACGAAATTGACTCAATTTTAAGAAGATATTTTCCAAGATGATTAGATGTTTACTATTAAACTAGTTTCTCTCTGTTATTTGTTCCTGAGATGTTAAAACTGTTTTGGTTGCATACAGTATGTTTGTATGTTTCCACAGGGCACCCCAGTGTGACAATGGCTCCAAACTGTGACTCTGACTCAGTGCTGCCTGTGCTCCAGAGACCAGATCCTCCTACTCAGCTGTCGCTGCTCAGCCAGTCAATGATGGACCAACAGGTCTGTCTTTCAAGATAACAACAGGCATATATGTCTCATTTGTTTCTTTATGATATTGAACAACACGTGTGTTTCCTTACTTCCCGGTTTTCCCTTTTTCAATTAAAGATTTCAGTTTGTATTTATGCATTTATATGTAATATGGTTATTTTCAGGCTCTTAATGAAGTAGAAGCTTCAGAGGAAGACTACACTGATGAGGATATCTGTCCTACTGGCAGTTCGGACTATTATGTAATCCAAAGGTACAGACAGTAAATGCCACCAGATTCTGAGATAAGAAACTGATTTTTGTTCTTTGTTCTAACATGTGAAACTTTTACTCGCTGCTACATTACCACTACATTGTTCATGATACCTTTCCTTGTAGGGCCAATCTACGAAAAATTAAGGCAAAGTCACGGGGTAGATCGATACAGAAACAGAAAGTTTCTCATCACCAGGCAGATGAAGATAATGTTCCTGTAACCCCCTGTGCATCAGTCAGAGCACCGGACCACACAGGTAGGGTGAAAAAATTGGTTCCCTCGAAGAAGTTGAAAAATGATTTGTTTCATGCGGTATTTAAAAACAAAATTATACTTTTTAATGAAATAAGTGAAATCTCTTTCCACATAAAAAAACCTCATTCTATCTCGTTTCAGCTCTCAACGCCACAGTGGCTGTCCAGCGTGTTCAGTCCAGACAAAGCCAGTCAGTGGAATGCAAGGAAGAACCATCCATCCTGATTTCTCAGGTCCTGAACCCTGAGCTGCCTATCAACCAGTCAGGTAATGTCGGGGAGCTATCTGTTCTTCATAGTGTGTCACATCTTGTCTAAATGTTGTCATATGAGCTGCTAAATACTAAAATAAAAAAAGAAATGTGTGTTATGTGTTTTTCAGGTAGGATCAGTAGTCACACCAGCAGAACCAGGAGGTGTGTTTCCCAGAGTTCAGAGCTGAATGGCTCCTCTGTTACCTCTCTCAGTGGGGACCAGTCCAGTCTGGGCCTGCTGCAGGCCATGTTGGGTCAGGTGGAGGCAGACTTGGATAGTCTGAGTCCTGACACGGAACCAGCCTCAGCACGGAGTCGAAAACAGAACAACAAACAAGGCCTCACTGGATTCTCTGTTGCTTTGGTCTCCACTCTGGGACGCTTAGTGCACCTGCTCAAACAGGTATAGTAATTGATTAAATATACACTCGTATAGTGGTTGGTTTTGCTCTCAGGAGTGTCTCTAAAGGTTTTAATATGATTTTTTGTTGATCTCATTAAGGTTCTGAAGATTTTAGTCATTGTTGAATTATTTTAGTTTGAAGGTTTTAAGACTAAAGCTGTAATTAAAGGACCATACATGTTGCCCTTTCATGGCTCTTTTGAATAATGTTTCATGTTTCAGCTCAGTATTACTTCAATGTTTGACACTTAACTATAAGGTCTTAAATTTCATGACTTCCATTAAACTTCACTATACACAGAGGGAAGAGGAAGTTCACAAAGAGGCTCAGGGGAGGAGAAGACTGGAGGAGGAGTTGAGAGAGCAGCGTGGGCTAATTGATGCTCTCACTGCTGAGACGATGACTCTGAGAGAAGAGGCCACTGCCCTGCAGGTGAGATGGAGCTTACCACATGGTCTGTCACTAGTTTATTAACCAGATTCCAATTGTAATGATAAATCCTGTTTCCCTCTCTTTGGTTCCTCTAAGGCTGGGTTTCAGCAGCAGACAGCAGAGCTGGAGCAGAAGTTAGACACAGTGGTGCTGGTGATGGGAGGACTTGGACTACTGGAGGCACACAAGGACTCATACCAAAATGCTGATGATAAAGCTGCTGGTTCGTACAGTGTGTGTGTGTGTGTGTGTGTTTCTGCCTATGGATATTTGTGTAAATCGTAAGTAGTAATTTGAATTTACATGCACGTAAACAGTGTGTCAGTCTGCACCTGTTCCTGAGCAAAATCCTGAGCAACGAAGACCGTCTGTGTCTCCTGCTGTGCTGCTCTCCCCACCTCGACAGAGAGACAACTGGCAACAAATTCCTGGTAACAGCCCGGTTGTTTTTATCTGATTTAATCCGTATGCCCTCATTCCAATCTTACTCAGTCAGCTGCTCTCCCCCCTCTTCTTCAGTGACTCATCCTATACCACCACACCACAAGCTCCCCTCGGTGGATATCCCATATTCCTGTGAGGACATCCAGTCCCACAGCCCAGCCTCCAGCCTCACTAGCCTTCCTCTCCTCAGCCTGCCCTCCACGTCCTCATTATCGCTGACCTCTGACCCTCTCGGCTCACGGCTCTCTCCAGAGGCCATTCTGGCTGAGATCAGCCAGCTGAGTAGACAGAACGACCTGATCAAGGCCCAGCTTAGCCAGGCTAGGTGCGTGGGGTCAGGGGTCGGAGGATTGCCTAACAGCAGCACCGGGCAGAGGAGGTCGAGCTCCGGCAGCACAGGAAGAGTCACACCCCAAAGTGTTGGAGAGAGGAGGGCATCAGTGTCCAGCAGCACAGGGAGAAGGGGTGAGCAGGTCCAGGCAGCTGAAAAGGAACCAACTAATCAGGTGAGATTAAAGGGTGACTTTATCAAAAAAAAAAAAAATCACATTTAAGTGTGTTTGCAGGTCTTTTTGTGGTGCTACTGCATATGTGGAAAAAGTCTTGTGAAGCCTTTTTTTTTACAGTCACACTCCTATACCATGGTTGGGCTCATTATGGACAGTAATCAATATAGCAGAGCCAGAGATATCACTGTTTATATTCTTTTCAAAACCTGGCGCCTACTTTACCCAAAATGCAACCTGGCCACTGAGTGACATCACACAATGTATTGAGAGACGTTAACAACATGCAGAGTTTTCCGTGTGTCAGATCCAACCCGAGGTTGTCACAGTTGCAAGGGTAATGATCTGACTTCACAAAGGATTCGTTTTTATTCTGTTCATCTTCAGGTAACATCACCGAACAGCCTCCCTGTGACCAGCGTGGAGCAGCGCCTCCTGGAGCTCAACAGGCAGAGTGCAGCAGCGAGGGGTCGACTGCTCGAGCTCATCGAGCAACAGAAGCTAAGCGTTTCAACCAAAGTTTCTCCCTCTCATTCCCCCATCCCACCTTCTGCCTTCAGCCCACAGTCCGCAGGTATGGTGGCTCCACCCGACGCGTCTTGGTTTATCTGTGTGAATGCCTGTAAATAAAAAAAAACTTGTATCATGTTTTTCTCAGGTGGAAGTGGAAGTCCAGAGATGTCCATGCTGCTGCCTGAACAGGAGCTCCTGTCACAGACTGGTGGTGGTGAGAGAAGGTGAGTGGCTGTTTTAGATGAGAGGGATGTTTCCTAAAGAGGCATCAGTTTTCCACATAGAAGCAGAGATGATTCTCAAACATGTCACCAGACTAAAGTCTTTCACTGTCTGAGAAGGTGCAGATCATGCATCTTATCTGCTGAAATAGTCAGGTAACTAAACTTTGTTGTCAACAGTAATGTTGCCTAATTTAGAGAGTTGGATAGATCTTTATTGTCATTGTTATAAAACAACAAAAGTCAATTTAGCAGCTCTGCAACAGTGTGTGGCATAAAGTGATTCACATAAAAATACATTCAATAAGTTAAATTTGAGCTGATATACTATCTAATTGTTATAAAGCATTGAATGTAGGTTTGGATCAGATTCCGGTTTGGATGAGAGGAGAGAAATGTTTGATGCAGGAGTGAAATTCTAAAGTGTGCTGTAAATTTAAACTTATATCTCGGCTTTTTTGTTATAGCTCATCACCCCAAATTCCCCCATAATTAGTAATGACCGTAAATACTATATTACACATTATGCATTATTATTGTATTTCAGATATGCTGGTGGGGGAGAAACAAGGGATGGAAAAACACAGGTAGGCTACGCACATTCACTAACGGGCACGGACTGGCAAAAGTGGGAAAGAAATGTTTTTTAGGCTTTGTTTTTGTTAATTAGAGATGACCTCCTCCTCTACAGCTGTAATGCCTACTACAGCCACTAGAGGTTGCCACGGAACAACAAACGTAAATATTGTAATTACATGCATTCATACATTTTATTTCCTCCGTTTTCCCGAGATAACGGGATGATTTTCTCCAGATAACGAAACTTTGTTTTCCCGAGATAACGATATAATTAATTCGAGATCTTGAATCTCTCGATCTCAAGAACAAAACAATAGTGTAGTATATTAAATCATTGCAGGAAACATCATTCGGTGTAGCAATGTCAGAGGAGCAGGAGCATATCGATCATCACATCACACATCATTCAAGGCCTGACACAGGCTGAAACAGCATTATGCCTTGCTATTAAAGATAATATACACATTAGTGGGCGTAATCATGCCGTGCCACTTGTGTGTGATGGAAATCTCAGGCCTATCATATCACAGTCATTATCTCAAGATCTCAACAAAATTATCCCGTTATCTTGGGAAACCGGCAGTTGTTATTTCGAGATAACTCGAGATCTCGAGAAAACAAATGAAATTAACTTGTCATCACGGGAAGACGGAGGAAATAAAATGTATGAATGCATGGCCCTTTAGGGCTTCCGTATTTTTCAGCCTATGTGGTTGTTTTATTTTTTTGTTTGTTTTTTGAGGAGGAAGGGCTCACATTTGTGGATGAGAGCGATGCATTGTTGTTGGCTTCAACTGAGTGTACCTGCGCAGTAAATCTTGTGTTTTTGATATACAGGAATGTTAATCCTTATTGTTGTGCTGTTTGATGTGAGTTTTCCTGTACTGTAAACCCTGTTGAATTACAGATGAATGTAGGCCAAAGTCCGACCCTGCTACAATACATGGAAGTACTCAGGTTTCAGTAAATCATTCCCACTTGAATCTAAAACTCTTCCACACCTTTTCTGTTCCCACCACAGATGGAGAAACGGAGAGAGCAAGAGGGCTGGTTTGCTTTGTCCGCTCATGTGCGATGACAAGAAGAGGAGTCAACCTGAGGACTCTTACTGTTTACGTTTTAGTATTATATATGTCGATTTTTAAATGACTCAATTAAATTACATTTTTATCATGAAGTTTTTTTCCTGAAATCTTTGATTTTTATACAAATCACGTTTCTTTATTACAGTGTGAAATGATGTGCAGGTATATCTACAAAAAAACACTAAAAAAACCCAACATTACTTCTTTTTTCACCGAGGTGAAGTTAGTTTTTAGGTTGGATATTGGACAGACATTTACTCTGGAGACACCCAGTGGCGTCTCTTACTCAGTTTCACCCAGAGTTGGCAGCAGGAGGATGGTTAGCTCGCCTCCCAGAACCTTTCGATGCGCTGGAGGCTGACTAAGGGAAGATAAATTGCCCTACTGTTTGATTTACAAAAAAACTTTCTTCATGCTGACTTGATGCTAGTTTTTGTTGGATTTAAGTGGAATTTCTATTTTTCATGAATGTTTTAAAGAAAAGTCTGCATTTTTCACAAAGCATTTCATCTATCTAAAGTTATCAAATAAAATAATGATTAAAAAAGTACAATATTTGCTTCAAAATGTAGAGGACAGTTTAAAGTTGCAGAAAATGGAAATACTCCAATTAAGTACAAGTAACTCAGAATTTACTTAAGTAGGCTACAGTGAGTAAACTAGTTATATTCCATCACTGGTAATACAATGTGTGTGTGTGTGTGTGTGTGTGTTTTATGTGTGCAGCACAAAATAGTGCACTGCAGTCCAAA
The DNA here is from genome assembly GCA_900302685.1 of Spondyliosoma cantharus. Lineage (NCBI taxonomy): Eukaryota > Metazoa > Chordata > Actinopteri > Spariformes > Sparidae > Spondyliosoma > Spondyliosoma cantharus. The sequence goes on along the minus strand of OMLP01029163.1, from coordinate 1,420 downwards.
AGTCAGCAGATGGCCACCTTGAGTCATTTATCATATCAGAGATAGAAACACTGAGTGAAAGAGCCTCCATCTCTTTTATTTATTTAAACATGTAACATATCTGTTCTAGAATAGAAATGTCATGGTATAGAGAGACTATAACGAAAATATGAATAAATACGAAAAGAAATGAAATATTTACAAAACTAAAAAAGAAATGTGTATTAAAACTTTGATACGTGAAAACTATATACATTTATACATATACAAATATAAATACTACTAGAAATAGAGTAATACACTATAACTATAGTGTAGATAATATTGTGAGAACCAATGCAAGAGGTACAATAATTTACAGTATTAATAAATGCTACAAGCACAGGTGTAATTAATCACTTCAGTGGCTCATTGGGAGTCATGATTCATTAATGTTCTCATGCTGTGAAAGGCAAAGTCAAAAAGTCTGTTGTGATGTCATACAAAGATAAATGTTTGTGGATGTGTTGGTGAAAATTGAAATGATCTCATATATCATTGTTTTATCAGTTGCAGTAGTGGTATTTATTCAATTATTATTTAACGTTTTCATGTGGTATGTATTGCCCGTGTTTCCTTAAAGGCGTCAGTGCTAAATATCTTTTTATTTAAATTCACGTTATAGTCTGGGGAGGATCCAGACACATGCCCAGAGCCTCCCTGCCACTAGGTGGCTCATATAACAATGTAAAAGAATCTTCATTTTAAAACTTAAAGCAGCATTATGTTGAAATTGGCATTTTGCGTCATTTGGTGCAAGTTATTTGGTTTGTTTACCAAATATCAAACAGTATCTACAGAGGGAGCCACAAGAAATACAGTCTGCCTAGTTTAATCTCTCCGTTTGATCTGTCCCTGTCCTATTGTTTCATCATGTTGAATAATTTGATTACACTGTACTTATTAATGAATTAATTCTAGTGACCCTACTGTAATCTGGATATTTTTGTTTACTCAACAAAACATTTTTTCTGTCTTTTTAGCTCTTATTGGATAGTTTATCATGAGGGTTTACACAGTAAGCAAAGGTTTAGAGGGGGGTATAATATGGACAAAGGTCCACAGCTGGATTCCAACCAGGGACGTCGTGGTTTCATGTAATGCTTCTAAACCACAAGGTGCCCCTGAAACAGCATCTCTTTGACTCCGTCCATTCAGCGGCTGCTGCTCTTCTGTGCAGCTCCTTGTGGCCTAAATCAAAAAGCCATAAATAAGTGGTGGTAAGCTGACTCATTTCCACTTCAGGTAGTGTTTGCTGAGGGTTTTAAGGTTTTCGGGGTGATGCAGGAGTAGGACGAAGAGCACTTGAGTTTTCCAGTCAGTCAGGAGTGCTGTGTGGGCGACGACAATGGCCAGCAGGGAAATCAAAAGGAGTAAATATTGCAGATAATAACAGGATGGA
>OMLP01029161.1:0-13241 GCA_900302685.1 Spondyliosoma cantharus | reverse complement strand
CATGGGGAAAATGAACCGCAGTACTTATCAGCTCAATGCATACACAAGTGACTGGGGGTGGAGGGCATGTAGGTGTGCATGTGTGTTTGCGAGCGAGGGCATGCGCGGATGCTTCTGTTTGCGTTCCGGGGAGGCGTCGGTAGGCGAGCTGACCACTGGTGAGCAATAGGTTACCTTTTTTTCAATCCCATTAGCTCGGTAACATCAGCACATTTAGGGGCAGCAGGCGGAGCGCGTGGAGATACAGAGATAACCATAAACATGTCACCCAAAAACGCATTGTTATTTGCATTCATATTGGAAAGAGCCAAATTGATGCGGGGTCAAACAGGGAAGGTGAGGGTTTATGACCTGTGCATAGCTCTGCTGTCAGCAGCTCTGATCTATCGGACCGGCCAGCCTTGTCAGGCTTTACGCCTGATTATATTATCATGGCTGACGATCAATGCGAATGAATGATCGTTCATCCGCAAAAGGGGAGTAGAATGAATCAAACAGAATGCAAACAGTACATTCTATAGCAACACAGGGAACGGTAATGCATTTCCCATCCTGAAGCCATCCAGTTAAGTGATGCATTGCATGCCAGTGCAACACAAAGCACTTTAAAAATACTTTGGCTGTGTCTTGCTCTTTTATTCAGTCTGGGTGTTTTTATTTTTTCATTTTTTTTTAGAAATATCATCTAGCAGTAATAGAGTGAAGCGGCAGAACTGTGAAATAAAAAACAAAACAAACATACTTCACTATTCTGTGGGTTTTTGAGCAGCTAATGTGCGCTCATTTGGGTGGCACAGTCGCCAACTGCAGCATTAGTCCCCATCTGGGGACTTGGTGTGTTGGTGAAAGTGCTTCTCCATTTGCGAGACTCTTCAGTTCTGGGCATCCTCCCCAAGCCCATAACTCAACGTCCCTCTATCACTCCCATGCGACTGGCTGTCATAATCATCAGCATTATGCTACCTCAATGGGCCTGATTTACAAGTCTGGACATGGCACCAGCTCTGCGCCAAGGGGTAAACATGAGGCTGTTTGCTACCGCCAAGCCTATCTCTGCCTATAGCATTTAATGGGGAGGAGAGGCTGATATTCATAACAGAAAGGTAGCCTTTCAGATCTATGATTTGTTTACAAGACTGCAAATAAAACCCTTTAGAAAGGTCTCAGAAAAAGGGCAGGGTTATGTTTGTTTTTTTTTCTTTCTTTTAGCAGGATGGATAGAATTTTGAGGGAGAGCTGGGGAGGGTCTTTTTTTTCCTCACCACTTTGCCACACACAAAGCTTCTGCCTCTATCATAATCCATTAACATGTTGCTTTTGAGAATCACAGGGTCTTAATGGAGGGACAAAACTGATTATAACATTTCTATATATTCTCCCCACAATTTTTGCCATAACATAACTAATGTTCAGCATCCACCAGTTCACTCATTCATTGCAGCGACAACCTTTTTTGAAATTTTAAAATATAGTGGCTCAAATCATCTCAATTTAATGAAAATTACATTTTGAAAGTAGAACGTGAACCATGAAAAAAAACATGGATTTGTTATAAAATTATGCTTTAAACTGGGATAAACATTCATAAATTATTTGCATTTTCTCTCCGTGAGTCGATGACTAAATGAGTTGAACCAGTGTTTGCATTCTTTGGACACGTTGGGAGGAGGGTGTTGGTTTTAGGATCCAAAGAAAATATCAGAGCTGGAAGAACTACTCAGATGTTGTACTCGAGTAAAATTGCAGTACCATCGTGTAGAAATACTCTGTTGCAACAAAAAGTCATGCATTAAAGTATTTAGTAGTACAAGTACAGAGTACAAAATAAAAGTAAAATGTCAAAAGTAAAAGTAGTCATTATGCAGAATGATGTCATGTTAAAATCATTGATCGCTTTAACGTCGTTATGTAGTTTATCTGCCGGGTAGCTTGTAAATCTCTCGCCTGGGATCAATACAGTTTAAAGTTTAATGTCCTCCGAGAGGCAAACTGTGTCTTGATCTTGAACATCACACGATCGACTTATTTGTTAGTCGTGTTGTGTTATTTAACTATAACTCCGAAGTAAACAGTAACTGAAGTTATAAAATAACTGAAAAGTAGAATATTGGCCAAGTTAAGCACGAGTACTGAGTAAATGTACTTAGTTACTTCCCACTACTGGAAAATATCAATACCAAGAAAGATTTCCCTTAAATGTAGTTAAAAATGTCTGCCTAACATAATCAGATTGTATAAAACGATGTTGCGTTCCTGCTGTATATGCAGTAACTGCACAGTCTCACGTTGCTTTAGGTATTGAAATATAGAGTCTCACAGAGTGCCGATGTGTCTTATTACGCCTCTCTGAATTTTGATCGTCGCTTCTTCCTTTTTTTTTCCCTACCTTGAGGCACTACCTGGCCCTTCCCTTAACCCTCTCACTCATTCCATAATATTACATTAGCCCACATTCATCCACATACTGCGCCTGCTAAGTGATGGGCCACATAAATCAATTTTATATACGCACACACACAATAACAGTTATATGCGGCTTCCAAAAACCGCCTGCTGATAGCTGCCATTTCTTATCACTCCAGTTGAATATAGCGCCGGTATGAAGGCACTTTTGCTTGCTGTCTAAATGGAGGCAGACTGAGAGAGAGTGAGAGAGAGAGAGAGAGGGAGGGAATGCATTTTTGTTCAAATTACTTAAGCTGCCTGCAAAGCTCTTTGTAAAGCCACATGGTTATGAAAATTCACTGAATAAGAGAAGGGCATCTTTGTACAGTGGGGGAAACAGTCTCCCTGACAGAGAAATACTTCCATCGGCTGTTAACTGTGGACTTTCTTTTTGACATGCTGCTGTGCGCAGATGTCGGGATTTCCTGGGTTCATGTGTGTTTCATGTCGCACGTTCAGCACACTCACGCTGGTGAATATAATCGGGAAGTGAGCACAAAAAGTCACGCGGGTTTCTAACAACTTCGGGAGGGTAAACATTATCCATAAAGCGACATTCAGTTTTCGGGGTTTTCTTTCACGTTATGTATGTGCCTCCTGTGAAGCGGTGAGTGTAGTTCCGCCATCTGCGGCATTAATTTGAAACGCCTAATACATAAGCTAATCAAGCATGTTTATTTCTCCTCTTGTGGAGTTGTAGGCTTTAACATTTGCGGGGGGAAAATGTGTACCCTGTAGTTAATGAACTGAGCTGAAATGAGCTCCCGTAACTGCCGAGCGAAACCGCTGAAAAACAACCCCGGCACGTATCCTCCATCTCTTTTTCGCTCATAAGGTTCCAGCGATTTGATTGTTCTCCGAATGAGCATCGAGCGTAAGCGTCGGGATCGTAGGGGAGGGCCCGTCGGCGGACAGCGTGATGTCGTGAGACCGTTTGATAGACAACGGCACAGCGGGGGGGAGCGAAGAGAGGAAGTGGGATTCGGGACTACAGAGCCGAGAGACACTTTTCTCTTTCACTCTCTTGCTCCCAACTGCTCCCAGTGCCAGAGACACGGGCCGCTGCACAGACAGATGGCGAGGAGGTGTGTGTTGTGTGTGTGTGTGTTGTGTGTGTGTGTGTGTGTGCGTGCGCGGGGTGGTGACGACATTCAGCTTTGTACAAGTGTAAGAGATGGCGAGGGAGAGATTTAAGAGGAGAGACTGAAGAAGGAGAAAAACACTGCAGAGGTGTGTGTGTGACTTTATCATGCAGTCATTAATCCACGTGCTCTTTTCTTTTCTTTTCTTTTCTTTTTTTTTATTCCATGTCCGACTTGCTTGTCTACTTCATTACAGCAGCAATGAAAGTTCATTTGCGCTGTCACTTTGTGCTCACCCGTCACATCGGGTATGCAGCGTAGACATTGAAAAAGCCAGGGACCTCTCCTGATGACGCCAGGCACACCTACGAGAGGAGCTGTGGGTGTGAGGAGGAAGGTGGCTGGAAGGATTCTGTATTGACAGACTGCCATCTACTGGATTTTACTGCAATTTCAATACATACTGTTTTATCGGCATGGCTCTGTTTGCATGCGGTGTGCGCATACATGTATTTCCCTTCAGTGGGTGTGGGTTACTGTAATGGTGCCAGCTGTGTGTGTGTGTTTATGTAAAGCTGCACAGACAGAAGGCTGTTCTGTAAAAAGTACATTTCATCACAGTGTTTGGTTTGCATTTCTCCTTTCTCAGTTTATTGTTATGAGGCCAGGTTCTCTCTCTGAAGGATGCCGTCACAGCTAAAATAAGGATTGCTATTTTTGGGTTGGATCCAAATAATCTACAGCATTATTTGAATAAACAAGTCATAAATTGAATTTTCAGAACTACAGAGACGTCGGCTTGTTCTAAGATGACGTCAAGTGAGCCAAATCCCTGAAACCTGCACAGGTTTTTTGAAAAATAAATACAATAAAATAAATAAAGCCACTGATAAAGACTGCTGTCTTCAATCAACGAGCCTACAGCAAGATCAGAATGAATGGAAGCCAACCGCTCTAATGACGGGAGGTGAGTCAGATGGACTCCCTTTACAGTAGTGGACCCTTGCAGGGAAAACGGTGACGCACAGCACCATCTTGTGGTTGCATTACTCCACCATCCGACTGAAAACATTTTAAACATTTTATGATTCAGCTTGAAGCCAGGACATTCAATCGATTAAGGAGAATTTCCCTGAGAGTTTAATACGAAAGAGGATGTGTATTAACGTTTCCCCTCTCATCCCTTCTGGGGATTGTAATCGGATTAATTATGCCGAGCGTTTAATTGAATGGATCATAACACTTTGCTTTTCGCAATGTGGACATTAACCATGAATGTTTGCGCTATGATACAGAACGAGGAATGATTTAAATGATGGCGTCTAGAAAGAAAGTGCTGCAGCATGTATTCTTTTCTCTTGGTGCTGGAGATGTTTTAGTGCATTTCAAAAGGCCCCCCATCGCAGAGCCCTTACCTGTCACATGACTAATGAGCAGCCGGTGTGCAGTTAACGGTCATGAAATATGCACCAGACTTAAATACCTCATCCATATTGCCTTGAGATAAATCCGCGCATTTCATTAAACACACACGGCGGCTCGGCTCGGCTGCAAAAAATTATTCCTCCTTTGCCGAGGAAATAAAATTAATTTTCCACGCTTGTTTCCTCATAATCACAATAGCAGAGTAGTGTTAAAGAATTAGCAGTTTTATTAGGGCAAATTAGGGAAGGCTGTACCTCCGAACAATCCCGCAGACGCACACGCACACAAAGTAGTAGTATGTGGATAAGTAAGTAATTTGGAGGTTATCATAAGTTGTCACTCATCAGGTAACATTGTCCTATGGCCAGTACTTGAAACTCTAATCCTGCCTGTTTGTGGCTTAGTAAAGATTCACCCTGGGAACACCCTTGCCGCTATCTGACATAAAACAGATTTGATCCATTTTCCAGAGCGTATCTGTCTTTTTCAGACAGGCGGTTTTCAAAAGAAATATGTCAGCACTCTGGGGATTATGCTTTTTTTTTTTTTTGCTAATCACCAAAAGACACAACCTGCCCGACATTTCTTTGGTTCGACAATGCGGCGCGCCGAGCGAAAGTCCTTTTCCCATTTAGATGCTTATTTTGATCTCCTTTATATTCTCGTTGTATTGCCACAATCAGATGTATAACCCTTTCTTGCTTCATGCTCGGCTGACTTACATGATTATCTCGCGCAAATGAAAAGTGATTTAGTGGGGGGGAAGAGAAAAAAGAGCAGAAGATAGACTAATTTCACAACCTTGTTCTCCTGACGTTGAGCGAATAGGCTCATCATCATTCATCCAGATTTGCTCTTCTGAGAGCGAACGAGAGGAGCTGGCGCGGTTTGCTCTGTTCGGGGATGAACCATCTATCAAAGCATCCTGGAGGTGAATACTTGGGTAAACATTTTCCTCCTCGGTCCTGCCTCCTGACACCACTTCTGCACAGTATCCATGGAGGGGAATGTGAGGAAGAGAATCTATAATGTGCTGCAGTCTTTTTTTTTTTTTAAACTGTACATACTGTTGTACACACGGTTGTAAGGCTTTCTCGCCCTGACTTATGCCTCACAGGCATTCCTGTGCCACGTGTGTGTGAGTGTGTGTGTGTGTGTTTTTTTTTTGCTAACCGGCTGTTGTTGAGCGCACTCAAGTGTAAGCACCCAACATGTGGGATGAGTGTGATGGATTCCCGGTATCGTTGGTCGTTATTTGTGGCGCGCCTACAACCGCAATTCCCCAGCCACAGCTTACTGCAGGGTGAGGCTCAGAGAGATATACTCCGAGGCTGGCCGGACTTTGTAATAATTCATCGGCCAAAAAGCCTTCCATGTACTCACACCGTGCAATATTTATACCCGGCTGAATGTATTTCCTCGGCTACATCATCGCACAGCCCCTCGGCGCGGATTTTCACTTCTGAGAACAGGTTTTAGTATTTCAGACCGTAGTTAAATCTGGGAAACAACCCTATGAATTTGCGCCGTGCTCACATCTCACTGCTCAGGATGATGTATGTGGCTGCAGCTCCAACGCCTATTTTTATACTGTATAGATTTTGTGATGTTTTTAAACCCCTGATCTAATCCCACGTCTACATTTTCAACTATCTAATGTATTGATCTGACAGCGGGAGTAAATTACAGAGATGGCATGTGTATGATTTCAATAATGCTGACAAGGATTTTTTTAATGAAGGATAGCTGCGGTGGATAACGTAATGTCCGTAAAGAAAGACATTAGACCACACTGTGTTTGTCCCATTGTGAGTCTGTGCTGTTACTCCGTCTGACTCTGCGCCGCAGCACTTCGTCCAACTCAGTCTGATCAATCAGAGTTCACGTCTCTTGTTTGTCTGGTTTGTTCTTGATTACCCCTTCCCTCGTCCTCGTTTCCTCATTTCCTTTCTTAACCCCCCCTGTCGTCCTTCTTCGTTGATGTTGTTGTCTCATTACAAATGTATTTCCTCCTTCCTCAAAGAAGCTTCACATAAAATTTAAATCCTTCAGGTGCCATTTAAAGAATCCCAAAAGAGTGTTGATGGGAGACGAGAAGAAAAGAAAAAGTTGTTTTGAACCAGAGCATTCTTGCTAATGATGGCGCTCTTCAAGATGCAAGGCATTTGATGAAGCTACTCTGATAGGAACAGATGATGTAAGGTAATTATGAAGCACTGAAACCTCGATTAATAGAACTTTAATATGTGCTAAAAGTCTCCTAAGAGACAAAAGGTGAAGGATTCAATCTTTCATTCCTTTTTTTTGCAAAACGTTTTAAAGGTGATAAAAATTGAGTGGGTGTCATTTAAAAAAAAAAAAAGATTATTGAGGACAGTGTTAATTAAATGTGGGAGTCGACGGGGCTTCTCTGTTTGGCCTCCCTCCGAATAATCCTACGCTTATGAGCGCTGACAGAACTTTGTGCTTTCTTGTTTCTTGTGTTTTAGATAGGGTCGTCATATTTTCTCTAACGTTGCACCATATTTAGTGTCCAATAGGCCAAAAGCTTTTTAAATGCGACAGGAATTCTATGATTTGCACACAACAAGTCTTACTTCCAAAAAGCTAACTTACTGTAGCCACAAAGACAGACGTGGTTTAAAGCGTGGAGTGTTCACCCATATTAAACCTTACAGGAGGAGTCGATCAGGTACTCTGTGAGTTACTTCCATTCAACATGTCCTCATACCTAAACGCCTCAATAGGCTGATCGTTGAATAGAATCAGTGGCGGGCAGACAGGGTTAACGAGATGAAACGGTCTTGGTTAAGTTTAGGTAACGAGACTACTTGGTCGGGTTTGGCAAAAGATCATGGTTTGGGTTACAATAAGCACGCTAACTGAAAGATATGTTACGTACATGACGTAGATGACGTACGTTACATAAGTTAGAAGAACTCACAGGTGACTTTTGGTTTCGCAGTTGGCGCATACAGCGTTGTCCTGGTTATTCGTCCCAAACAGGAACCAAACCCTGCTTCCTGTTCGCTCTAATACGTCACCTGACTTCCCTCTTTGTTCCCCTCACAATCACTACGGGCACTAGAGGCTGACCCCAGCCCAGTTTGGCCACATTTTAGCGTAATAAAAACTGATTAAGTAAATAGTTTGTCAAAATTGTTAGAATCTGGTATGCAGATATGAGAGGGGTTTTCAGGTCCGACTTTAATCATCTTTAATAAATTCCCAGTATTTAGTATTAAATTCAATATGCTTGTGCCATCCACAAAACTAAAATCAGTCTGCACTGTGTCATTCTCAAATTCAAAAGCTACAACTCCATTGTCAGGAAAAAACAAAGACCATGCTTTGGTTGAAGAAAGGCTCTCCCATAATGTTCTGTGTTTTTCTTCTAGTGAAATTTTGCTGTTCCAGTTTATTCTGAAAGCTGCTTTTCTCATATTAAAAGCTTAAAGTGTAGAGATATACGCCGCCTCTTATTTTGCAATTAAGCTCTTTCTTTGCAGAATTAATGAGATGAAGTCATTACTGAATGAGCTACCACAGATTCATTGTCATCTAATGTGGGGAAAAACCTTGTCTGAAGGAAAACAGCCGCCCTGTGGACTGCGAGGTCCGCGGAAGCCGAAAGAACAACTCACCAAGAAACGAGGCTCCTCTCTCGGGTTCACGCAGGTGCCACCATGCTGCCCGATGCCGCCGTATTACCTCGCCGACACACCACTGAAATGAATGCCCCCCTTTTGCCCCCCACCTAGGAGATGAGAAAAAAAAAAAAAAGTCAGCGGGATAAGGTTTTCATCTCAAACGGCTGAGCAGTAAATCTGACACAAAAATATAAGAATATAAGCTGAAAAGACTAATACATAACCAAATGAGTTTCTACTGTTCTGTCAATACCAGCCCCCGAAATCAACAAGCATCGACACACTCGCACGCCTGAGAGGCTTAGTCCGTCGTTTGAAAGCAAAAGAAATCAGTGGATGAAATGTATTTCTAATATTGGCATGTTTTTCAGGGACTATTTTCAACAATGCACTCATTTATTTATTTTTCTGCTGTCAAAGGGGATACATACGGGAGCGAGCACAAACAAATATGTCAGATTTGATGTGTTCACTTGGTCTTTTTTTCACTGTAGTGCACTGTCTGTCAAGCAACTGGCTTGCCTTCTTTTTTTTTTTAACCCACTCTTTTGATATTTCACACAATTTGACAAAAGCCACTTGAGAGTGAGCATAAGGAGACCAAAGCTTGTGGCTCAGAAAAAAACTGAGCACACTTCAGCCTCGCTCGGGTCTCATTTTGCTGTCATTTGGCAATTTTGACTTGAGTCGTGTCGGTGACAGGCAGGGTATACCTACTTCAGCTTCTTCAATAATGCGGTAAAAGAAAAACACCGCAACTATTTTGACAGATTGTGAAAAAAGAGAATAGTAAAATCCTGATGATGTGACATATTTTCGGGGTCTTTACCGCACAAACATGGTTTTTGTTTACATCCGGAAAACAAGATTTGTAGGCCAGGGCATCTGCGGCACTACAGCGCCTCATTATAATGCCGTTCTGTCAAACATTGTGGATATTGTACGTGGCCATATTGTGATTTTGATAGTATTTTGATTATTTGTGCAGCCCTAAAATTCACTATCAGTATGAGGATGGAAATTAACTACTTGAGATCGTGTAGACTCGTGCTCAGTAATAATTGGTTCTACATTTGAAATCCTAGCTAGAAATAATCATCTGAAGTCAATTTAAAAGACTCCACTTTGCATCTCCGCGGCACACACTCGGTGTTATTAGAAGGCTATCCTTTTCTAACTCATGAGGCTGCATTTGCATAGAATTAACCTCTCAAAAGACACATTCAAGATGGGCCTAAATGCGACGTGTCTTTGGAAGAGCTAACGTGCATTTGCATAACGTTTGCCTCCTGCGCAGGTGATAAAGCAGTCTTAAGCTTGGATTACAGTATTTGATTTTATTGTGTGTGTCCGTGTGTGTGTGCGCGCGAGCATGCAAAATGAATATATGCTGTAGATGCGTCGCCTTAATGTGTGCAACCTGGAATCTGCTTTAGATGTTTTGGCACGCATCCCCATCGCCAGCAGGGCCAAAGAGAACAGCGTGCTGCGCCTGACTGCCATGTTACTCATGTGACCTCATGAAAGTACAAGTCCCTTCAAGCGGTATAATAAATCACTGCGGCCGGGGGTTGGCCCACAACACATGCTTAGACACACGCACACTCACGCACTCTTTGCTCGGCATAACACAATATATCAAATTGAAGAAGTATGAAAACACAATCATATCAGCAGCACTGACCCTTCCAGCTAGCAGGACGGACCGGTAGTCAGTTAGGTCACGCCACACACACCAACGGCAAGAAGGTACCGTAAGCACTTTTAGGAAGTGGACTTCTCTGGAAAGTTTTTTTGGCTGCTTCTATTTTAAACCAGGTCGCCTGCCACCGCTGTGAGTTCTGCTTTATATAACACCATCTGACAGGTGTAGGGCACCTGCACTGCAACATGATTTAACAAGTGTTTTTAAAGCCCTCCATCTGAGAAGAGACGGCAGATTCAATTTAAATTTAATGCCTTAATGGTTCTTGAACAGGACATTCAAATGGCCTCCAACGGGTTTTCGCAGTGGGCGACAATTTTGCCGCTGTCATTTACAATACTTCAGGCGCAAAGTTAGTCTAACTCACTTGTCTGTGCTTAACTGTTTTTGTCTTGCCTTCCCACTGAAGCTACATTTGTCGCTGTCATCTTCAATCTGAATCAATTTGCCACCTGAGCCTCGGACAAATCCTCGCAAATTTTCACAGTAATTGCCAAGAGGGACAGAGGGCATCATATGTGTGAAATGCTCTCTGAGCGAGAAGCATCATTGCCCCCAAAGCGTTTACACACACCCGTTTAAGACACCTGGGAATATACTTGAGGCTGCTGGCAGGAATAAGAAATAAATCCCAGCGCTGTGTCCCAGTAACTAGACGGTGGGTTAGAACAGCCCTGCCATATAATTTGAGCTCAAAATAGCACGCGGGCAGAAACTTCTCCTCGCAGGTGCATTTGATAAGTTCATTGAAAATCCTATGGACGTGTAGGGGAAGGTTCTGTTCGTGTGTATGCTGCCCTCTGCCCAGGGAACGGTAACTCGCAGCAACACAAGCGCTCCAATTACAGCTGCACCCGCGAGTCCTTTGTGGGAAACCACAGCGCTCGTCATTGATCTGAAAAACAGCACTGTGACAGAGAGGGTAGCTCACGCTGCTTCCAAAGGGCACGACCTGTACTTCTGATTATTTTAACAAGGGCCATTATTATGATGATGATGATAACGACAAGTTATTCCTTGAGGTATCTCGTTTATTTGAATTGGTTTGGTTTACTGCCGTATTCATAGTTCAGAATTTCTATGTAATACTACCTTAAATGTGATATAGAATAAGGCAAATTATGTCATTAAATTCTCGTGACTGTATCATCTTTATAGATCATTCTGGAGTCTTCATATATGGATCGCTCACTGTGAGTATTTCATAGCTGGCCTGTCTCAGGAAGCCTCTTGTGGTGGTGGCCCCAGTGTGTCTGTGTCTATTAACGCTTTCAAAATGTGCTAAAAGCACCTGTCAGCCGTGCATCAAAGCGCTGTGAGAGGTGTGAACGGGTGCGTCATCTCCTACATCGTGTTAATGTGAAAACAGATCAGCAGTGTGGCAGCAGCAGCAGCGGCGGCAGTGGAGATCCCCGTACTCCAGAGGGCACCATTAGCATGCTTTATGTGTGTCAATGTGCTATACTGAGCAATACTACATATACATTTCAAGCAATTAAGAGTCAGGTCGCAGTACAGTAGCCAAACTACACTCTATGCTACTGATCTGTAGATGTCCATGGGGGAAAATGTGATTACAACGGGACAATCCTCTACATTTCTGTGTCTCTACATTTCTGTCGAGCATCAAGCCCGGTTCAAAAATAGGAAATCAAACTTAACTTGTTTGCCGAGCCGGTGTGTTATTTCATATCAGATAATAAAAGTCAGGCGGTGAAAAAAACGGTTTACCACGACTGGACAATAGATCACGTGTGTTCGTTTCCTTCCATTCATCTATACTAACAGCATTTACTCGTTTGACCTGTGATTTAATTTCTGTGTGTCTGACCTAATCAAATTGTTGACATTTGAACATTGAAAACAGGATTTGGGTCAGTGATTGTCATAGACGGAGTGTTTTATCAAATAACACAATTTCAAGGAAGGCGGATCTTACCCGTTTGGAATAAATCTATTGCGATTGCTGCCTCGGACCCAGAGTGATGAAAGAAGTGAACTCCTCAGAATCTCCCTGCAGGGGAAAGAGATAGAAAGATCAGGATGCGTCATGCTTTTCATTGTCTGTTCACAATGAAACACTTAAATCACCGCACCGTTGATCAATGCTCAGTTTTGCGTACATAATCAAATATTTAGATATGCGGCGCGAGCATACGGCAGCAACGCACACTGCGCATTGCTGCTTTATCAGCACAGTCCCATTAGGTTTTGTAAACATGCTCCATGTACTTTGAGGAGGTGATTTTCAGTTGTGCATAATGAGAGCCGCTAAAAATAGACCGCTGCCTGAACGCTGACAGCGTCTCCACCACATACTGAAGACAGGATAGCAGGATGTTTGGTTGTGGCTGCTTGTAAGTAATAATTTCTGACAGTGACTCGCTCTCATACGCCCTTAGTTGTGTGCAAGAAGCCATGAATATGCGCCTGACGTACACACACTTGCAGGCAGATGCACATACGCGCCCAGTGATAACCATACGGCACACATATAGATGGAGCCCTAATTGATTTTGTTAACCGCTGGCTTCAGATTGATGACTGGAAAATAATAGGGTGGCGAGGGACCTCAAATGATGTCTGAGGAGCGCCGAGGTCTTCCTCGCTCTTGACAACACACAGTCGGGCTCTGACGAACACACACATCAATATTAAGCGGCTCCCATGTTTATCTTATACATTTCCAAGACCGAGCCAGTCTCAACAACCAGCGGCTTGAAATCGTTTGACTCTCCTCAAACGTCGCAGCGGCACAAATGATTGGCAGCCTGTTTGTCTTGCATGACAATGACAGTGATAATTGGCTGTCGGACACCGTGGCAGACACTACCTCTCCTATCTGCTGTCCCCATGCAACATCTTCAAAGCGCCACAAAATGTGAATCTAGCTTGACTTTTTTTTTTTTTGCATCTATAATCCTACTTCACATT